>CAHIKZ030003261.1:1810000-1848773 GCA_903632075.3 Acanthosepion pharaonis | reverse complement strand
TTACTCCTGTTTCAATAACAAGTCTGCCAAAGCTTGCAAATTTAAACCGGTCGCTGCTTTTGGAAAGGACCTCGAATCAATGGTTAACTGCGGTAGGAAATGGCTTGTCAATTTTAATACTTTTGCATGTCGAAGATCTTGACAAAATGCAAAGATAGATCATGACATGTCATGTCACTTGTGATCTGGCTTCCCTCTGTCTTTTCTACAAAACATTTTCAGGAAAATGCCCTGACGAGCTTTTTTCCTCTGATGCCCTAACTACGTGAATTTAAGCGTGTTACTAGATTGGCATCTAGATCCAACACTTTTACTATTGAAATAACCGCCACTTTTATTCGAACATTTTATTTTCTCGCACTTCCTGACAGTGGAACCTTCTGCTTAATGCTTCCTTGAAAACTACAATCTTCAGAAATTTAAATGCAACGTCAATCGCCATCTTCTGTTGTCTTGAACCCTGTTCATCTTTTATCCTTTCCTCACCCCACCCTATACCCAGTCTTTTCTCTCAGTTTCACTCTGTAGTCCCCCGCGTACTAGTGGAACTCCCGCTTTGTTTGGGGGTAAAGTGATTCAAAAATAATATATATATATATATATATATAAATACTATAAAATATCTGTACATAATCAGACATGCACACACACACACACACATATATATATGTATATACATATGTGTGTGTGTGTGTGTCGCTTGAGGTTGAAATAGAACTAATGTCTTTAATTTAATTACAAAATTAAATTCCGAAGCTTTTAGCTTCCATTATTGAAACATGGTTAAAACTGTGTAGCGAGAAAACATTTTAAATCAATTAATTTATAACATATATATATATATATATATATATATATATATATATATATATATATATATATGTAACAATAATTGTCCAATTGTTAGATGTTAGATTAAGATTTGAACTGTTGTGACTTAGAAATGTATAAAAATATGATAGCGGAAATCTCAGGAGGTTTATAAGACTATTGGACTCTAGTTTGAGCAATAAGAATGTATAATTACTCTCAAGCTTAACATAAGTATCGTGAGGAAATCGATCATAAACTATGATGATATGTTCATCATTAAATAATCATAGCTAAGGATCGGACGCTCATGAAACATTGAAATAAAGTTCATATATTGTTATTTATATATATATATATATATATATATATATATATATATATATATATATATATATATTATTCCAGGATCATTTTTTAACTTGTTCGAGGTGATCATCACCAACTCTCAAACGTTCTAAGTTTCTGCCCAGGAATAACAAGTTGCCTCACAGGTTTCGCGAACGATTTAATTTTTTGTTTTTTGTTTTTACTGCTATTTGGACTGTCATAGCTGAAACTCTTCTCTCATGTGCTAAACGTCTAATGGATTGAGTTGGATCTTTTCTAATTGATCTCATTAGCTATAACTTGAAATGATGATCCTCTTCCTGTTTTGACCTACTGATCCAGTTTTCCTCTCTACTGTCACTTTTTTTAATTTTATTCATCGTTCTACTGATGATTCTTCAATTGCCTTTGAAGATGGAATCCAGTGTATGAATGTTGGCACCATTATTGAAAGCCTGAATTATTTTTCCTGTCACCATTGCTCAGTTTAGAAGACAGTGGGTCTGACACATAACAATTTAAACCTTTTCTCTTTCTAGCTGAATAACTCAAAGGGATTTTTAGTGATTCTTACGACTACTGATATCAAAATGAAAAAATGGTATCTTATCTGAAAAACCTGGAAAAATTAATTAAGTATAGTGGATTTTTAAATATTAAACATTTTGTGGGATGGGCAATTTTGCTGTTACGCTCGGTATATATATATATATATATATATATATATATATATATATATATGGACAAAGTCCGACAATTATTTTAAAGATGTTTTTTATGTTTATACATTCTTTTTATAGATACAAATATTTAAGTAAATGCTCTGTTTATAATAAATAGTATTAATAAAATTTACCGGCCTGAATGTCCGAGAAATTTTCATAGAAAATATGCGTCCTCCGACAGGAATCAAACCTGTATCCTATACAGGGAAGATTGTACTTTAAAAGCAGTTAAATCGACCTTGATAAACGAACGGTCCCATGTGGCTCAATCGGTTAAGGCACGTCAGGCTATATGACGCTCCCGTATAGGATACAGGTGCGATTCCCGTCGGACGACGAATATTTTCTATGTAAATTTCTCGGACATAAATGCCGGTAAATGTTATTAATACTGTTTATTATAAACAGAACATTTACTTATTTATTTGTATCTATAACAAGAATATATATATATATATATATATATATATATACTAGCATAATATGGGCGTATATCCAGAATATTGTATTTGTGTACGTAGTTACACATTGATTATATTTATCTATATATGCGTGCGAGCGTATGTCTTTGTGTAGAAAAATAGAAAAAAAATGAAAATTTTTCGATTTGAAACAGAATGCCTCCTTATGGAAATTCTTAAAGCGCTACTTTTAAAATTGTGTCATATGGCATCACCATTCAAATTGTTGATTCGTCTGTTCTCATTGGCTCCTCACCGAGGTTCACCTGATTCTAGAAATCTTCACCAAAAAATAAAATAATGCTCCATGCCAATACAATACAAAAAATGTCTTTCTCTTTCTTTTTTCTCTCTTTCTTTCTTTTTTCTTTCTTTCTTTCTTTCTTTCTTTCTTTCTTTCTTTCTTCTACTGAGCGACCTTCTTCGTTTTCTGAGCATGTTTTTTCTTCTCATTCTGTTTCATTTTTTTCCTTTTCTTTTCAACAACAACAAAATCCCGCCTAAAATACACAGATATGTTTGTTATTAATCATTCTACTGTACTTGTTAACTTTTCATTTTTTTGAAATTTCAACGCCGAAGAATGTAACCAAAGACTTCAGGAGAGGGTGTGGTTACTGCTTGTTAATTCTCCAGCTCTATATCGCTTTACTTAATCAGCATTAATTTGAAAGACATATAAATATTTGGCCATGTACACATACATAGAACAACCGGTACACATTAGTAAAACAGCGGCTTCAATCGAAAAAGAGCACTGAGAAAAATTCATAAATTAACAAACTAAAATTATTTTTGCTCTAGACTGTAGGTCATATTTTAACATCTAAAAATCTGTTAACTCAAAGAGAATATGTTCGAATCGTCTCGTTTCAAGAGTAAACGATTATATATGTTTTTCAAGTTCGATTCTACGGTTAATAGAAAAAGTAACAATTAACTCTTCCAAAGATTGGCTTATATTATAAAATAAACAATGTTTTTCTTTATGAAAAACAATATGAATAAGAAACAAGTTACAATTTCGAAATGTTTAATCTCATTTACTTTAGAGATCTAAATTATTAATTTCTGCATTAATAAATACAAATAAAATTTTCTTTATTAAATTAAATGATTCATACCTACCGACCTCTATACCTCAATCTGTTCCGATACACACACACACATATATATATATATATATATATATATATATATATATATATATATATATATATATACCATGAGTAACAACAAAATTATCCAAATCGTGTAACAGCAAAATCGTCCAATTGTTAGATCAAGCTTTTAACCGTTGTACCTTAGAAATGATTAAAGATATCTTACTGGAATTCCCCGAGATTTTTATAACACTATTAGAATCTACATGAAACAATAAGATTGTATAATTACTCTCGAAGCTTAACAGAAGAATCGTGATGAAATCGATCATAAACGAAAATAACTAGTTCATTATTAATTAATCATCAATGTTCTTCACACAGATCTTATTGATGGATCTTTTGAGAGCTTGCAGTTTACTGAGGGATATCTCACAAGCTTTTGCTGGCCAGTTCATTTCAGATGCTGAAGTCTAAGAAATTCAGATCAGGTGATGAAGGAGACCATATTTCCTTATTCCAAAACCTGTTCCCGAACTCATGTTTGAGCCACTACGCTCGTGTGGCAAGAAGCTCCATCCTGCTGGAATGTAAATTTGAAGTCCTTATTGATCTTGTTGGGGTTTCGATTGTCTCCATCCTTAGGATATTCAAAAAGAATCCAGGTCTTTAGCTTTTTCAATATTTGAGCATAGCGAATTCCTATTGGTCTCTCATCCTTCTCAAACATGATCAATAGCATCTTCTTGCCGTTAGAGGCCACAACGGTAAAAACCATTACCTTGGCAGGGGTTTGACATTTTGCACTTAAAAGTAACATTCTTGTATCTCTCGTCAGGATCTGAAGACAGAATACGGTCATTTCGTCTGTTAAGATTATTCCAGGATCATTTTTCGACTTATTCAAGATGATCTTCGCCCTTTCTAACCATTTAACTTTCTGTCCTGGAGTAACAAGGTGCCTCACACGTTTCACATACGATTTCATTTTCAGGTATTTTTCACTGCTCTTATAGCTGAAACTCCTCTCTCACGTCTTGACTTGGATCTTTTCTAATTGATCCTTTAAATCATTTAAAAGATGACCCTCTTGCTGTTGTGACATCCTGATCTACTTTTCCTCTTTAATGTTCCCTTTTTTAAAAACTTATTCCCCATTGTCCTAATGTTTCTTGAATGGACTTTGAAGATGAAAACCAGATTATGAACGTTGATACCAGTAATAATAATCTCAAAGATCTTTTTCCTCTCACCATTGCTCAGTTGGGAAGACATAGTAGAGCTGACACAAAACGATTTTAACCTGTTCTCTTTCTAGCTGAATAACTCAAAGAGATTTTCAGTGATTCTTACGACAAATGATGTCAACGTGGCTGAACGTCTTATTTGAAAACGTGCAAAACAAAAGGTTGACTGCTTTTTATATTAAAATATTTTGTAGGATGAACAAGAATGCTGTTACACGATTTGGACAATTTATCTGTTAGATCTGGTATATGAGGCAAGGATGCCATAGGTAGTATTTATTACTCACAACCCACCTGAGTCCTTTTGTATAACCCAGAGCTCCACACGACCCAACCATGGGTCGTCGGAAAATTCCCAATATTCGAGTATTTCATTGACACTAACTGGAATTTTTATATTCAAAAATATTTAAATATTGCGGTGAAAATGTGGTTCTGGTGTACCATAATCTCATGAGCAATCAATCATTGCACCCCATTCCCAGTAATGCTCATAGAAAAGAAATTGGTGACTACCGGAGCGTCGTGTGGGCCTTGCAGACATACCACCACGGCCCTCTGGTTGGTCGTATGGGTGCCATAATCTCCAGAAGCTATAAAGTAGCTTTATTTAGTTCATTTGGTAATTATGAGCAAAGATTCTCTGTTACTCGATAATAGCCAGGCTTTCAAATCTAAGAACAATTTCATGCGGACTTCTATCCGCATTTCTATTTTTCGACATGCTTTCTTACCACCCAAAATTGTAGCATTAATGAAAGTTTGAATGATATTTTCCTCTCACCATTGCTCAGTTGGGATGACATAGTTGAGTTGATACGAAACGATTTTAACCTGTTCTCTTTCTAGCTGAATAACTCAAAGAGATTTTTCAGTCATTCTTACGATAAGTGGTGTCAAGATGGCTGAACGTCTTATTTGAAAACTTGGGGAAAAGAAATTCAATTCGTTCCGTGATTTTTTTAATTTTTTTTTTTTTTTTTGTAGATATTAAACATTTTTGGGGATGGAAAATTACATATCTATCGACTGCACATTTTCATAACTATCTAAATCTGTTCATAACAATTTTCTATCACAATCACTCCATATCTATCTGTCTCAGTCTATTCCTAACTACCTTTCATATCTATCTGTCTATCTAATTCTGCTCGTATCAGTTTATTTCTATTCTGTCACTCTCTCCATACCAATCTATTATTTCATTCTTTATCTCTCTCCCCCTCTCGCTACCTATCTTAGTCTATTCATATGTCTATCTATCTGTGCCCATGTCTATATATCTCAGTCTGTTCATATATCTTTAAACTGAGTTATTTAAAAGTCATTAATATTTTGTAGTCCTCCTAGACTGCCTGTTATTACATTTACATTGCTATTATATCATGACTTTGCTCACATCAGAAAGATACACTCTTGTGCCAATTAATTGAAACAAAACCAATAATTCCGTTATTATTTACTATTTTCGTATTTTTCCAATAAAACATGACCCGATGCACACGTTAGTACTTCGTATGTTCATTCCACGATCTCGTTCCTTGCAGATTGACCACAG
The DNA here is from genome assembly GCA_903632075.3 of Acanthosepion pharaonis. Taxonomy (NCBI): domain Eukaryota; kingdom Metazoa; phylum Mollusca; class Cephalopoda; order Sepiida; family Sepiidae; genus Acanthosepion; species Acanthosepion pharaonis. Next base: position 1,842,539 of record CAHIKZ030003261.1, on the reverse strand, counting down.
ATTCTCGAATAGATTTAAATCAGGAGAGTTTGCGGGTCAGTTTAGTACTGTGATTTGCTCACTGGTAAGGCTTTCCAGTTTGTTTGTGCAGCCTTACAATTTTCGTACCATTCCTTGGAATAACGTTCATCGCAGACAATGTCCGTAGGACAACTAATAGACAGTGGAGACAATAGTGTCTGGGCGTGATAAAAATCTGATGCAATCACGGATGACGCAGTATTTTTCAAGTCCAAACAAATTTCATCATGCACCCCAAAAATAGATTCATATTACTGCACACCACTGTCAATGAACTAATCTGAGGAAAAAAATAGAAATCGATCACACCCTGTCACGGCAGTGGGTCTAATACTGACCGTATGGTGAAAGAAAGAAAACCAAAGCCGCCGTTTCAATTAATTTGCGCAGGGTGCAAGCAGAAAAGTGATATGAACATCAATTTTAATAATGCAAAATGTATGGTTGTCAGAATAAAGAAAACTCCACCATTTGAGTTAAAACCGATGCCAAAATCAAGCAAGTACAAATATTGAAATACCTAGTGAGTATTTTAAATGAGTATGTAAAATGCGACCCCGAAATCTCAAGGCGCAATGGAATATGTCTTCGTAAAAACTTCCTAAATGAAAAACCTTCGTACTGAACTTCCGGTGTGAATGCCAAACAGTATAACATGCTGTTTCTAAATTTCTGGTGGAGTGAATTACGTAATGCTGCTCTTTTCGCACAGACGGTGCCCAACTGGCCTTACGATACTGTGCAATCGACAAAATCAAAATCAAACAACGCGCATGCGCGAATTTAAAAATACAAATGGTGACAATTTAACCATCGCACTCTGTATAGCAGGCGCCCCAGAAGTGGCAGCAATGTTCAATGCACGGACGTACGGTAGATCTATGACCGTGTAAGTTGGATTCTAGCGAGAAAACAGAATTAGCAATAGAGTAAATCAACTTTCCTAGCTGCAAACAATCGATAATTTTATTGATAACCAACATTGCTGTATATAGTTATACAACAAATTAACTTGACATAGGAAAATAGAAAGTGGAGAACGACAAGGATGTTTCTGCGAAAGAGTGCCGAAAAGGTTAAGTCATGACCTTCTTTCTAACATCGGACAAAATAACCAAGCGTTATTAAATCGAGGCTCCATTTTCTATCGTTATAAAATAATAAATCATTTTCGCAGTATTTCTACAATAATCCAAAAATATATATTTAAAACTAACATTTCAACAGAAAGGCCTCTGATCAGGAGGTTTTTAAAGAGCATAGAACCACCTCTTAATTGTTGTTGCTCTCAGGTCCACCCCTGACCCGTTAGGGTCCCATCTATGGGTAAATAGTTGATCCCCACTGCAAACTGGATTCAAAACACTATGAAAGTTTAAAATAGGTTTTAATACCAGCAATACATTTTGTTAATTTTTTTTTTTACTAGCAATGGATTTTGAAGGAAAAAATGATTACCAACAATACATTATTACCAACAATAGAATTTTTTTTAATATTACCAGCAGTAAATTTTTGTGAAAAAAAACAAACATTACCTGCAATACATTTTGAAAAAAAAAAAAACACCTCTTCGTGTCCCAGTTATAGGCAAATAGTGAACTCTCAAACTGGGGTCAAAACACCATGATAGTTAAAAATAGGTTTTAATACCAGCAATACATTTTGGTAAAAATTATTACCAGCAATAAATTTTCGAAGAAAATTATTACCAGCAATACTTTACCAGCAATACATTGTTGAAAAAATATTATTACGAGCAATACATTATTGAAGAATAAATTATTACCAGCAATAATTTACCAGCAATATGTTGTTGAAGAAAATATATATACATTTTGAAAAAATTATTACCAGCAATTTTATAATTTTCACATAAAGTTTATTACAGTATATTGTATTTCATTTATTATTTCTGTAATTTTGTCAATGCCGAAATCATCTAAAGATGTCATGATTTCTATTATTAAATAACCCATTTAGGTTGATATACCGTAAAACAAACCAAACCAAACCAAACTAAAACTAACATGAGTAAACATATTGTTCTTTATTCAATACAAATCCCAAGGGGACCTCGAGCTGGACGGTTACTTATTAACGTTGTTTCAAAAGTGTACACGAAGTAAGAGGTGCATCTTGTGAGGATATGTAGAATAGATAATCAGGTTCATCGTAGACATTAAGATTGTAGTGATCAGCGAAGCCTCCTTTCTCGAGCATGTTCCACAGTATAATAGTTCTGGGAACAGAGATACCTGCGAGGAACTTCTTCCTTACTAATGGAATACGAAGGCGATGAAGATGATGGCCTTGAAAAGAATCTTCATAGATCAACCTTATAGGAAGGACTTGATAATTGAGAAAACTGGAATGCCATAGTTGGAGAAATTGTATAGCAAACCCCTATGACACACTTAGTCAAAAACCTTCGAGATATTTTTTAATCAATAAAGACCAGGGTGATATAAGGGACTACTGGCAGTGAAACAGAATGAAAAATTATAGAAGGAATCGGAAATAAAATCCTAGAAAACGAGAGATAAAACACTTACTCCTGTTGGATGATCGGGGAGTTCTATGTTAATCGGACAACAGGTTAATCTATCTAAAAGTAATCATTCTCAAGATGGATTAATTGCCAATTGCTTCACTGATTTTATTAATAATAGACATTTATCCTAATCTGCCAACATTTTTGACGGTATGTTTAAACGAGTAATTATTGTAATGGGCGCCATATTTGTTCATATAAAAAGTCCCGGCCGATTTTAATGAAACCACGCCCATTCATCCACATTGATGCACAGACGCATAAATGTATTTCGGCAAATAAATGTTATTTGATAATTAATTCTAGAATCTGACACAGTGAATAAGACATTCATCCGTTGTTAAACGACTTTTGCAAACTACAATCACTTGTCTGTCATGCCTAAGAACACTATTTTTTTGGCGTTGCTCTTTCTCGGACAGAGAATTTCATTAACTGAGGCACAATTTACTAAATAGAATAAAACTACTGTTGTTATGTTTACCAAACAGACACAGTTTTTCTCCTTCCTATTTTCCTCGTCCTGGGTATGACAATAAACTACATCCGCGTCCTGTGTAAGACGATAAACAACATCCAACAGCCAGGCCCCTGTTCAGGAGGTATTGAGGAGCGTGGAACCACTTCTTAATTGCTGGTGTTCCCAGGTCCACCCTGACCCGGGGTGGTAGCACCTGTTAGGGTCCGATATATGGGCAAATAGTTAACCCCGAAACTGAGGTAAAAAGCATTATAAAAGTACAAAAAGGTGTAAAAATAGGTCTTAATACCAGAAATATTTGTAAAAAATTATTACCAGAAATACATTTTTGAAGAAAAAAAAATTTTACCAGCAATATATTTTTGAAAGAAAATATTACCAGCAATAAATTTTTGAAAAAAAAAAATATTAACAGTAATACGTTTTTGAAGAAAAAAAATTATTACCAGAAATAGATTTTGACAAAACAAAATATTACCAGGAAAAAAAGTTGTCGGCATTAAATAGCCCATTGAGGTTGATATGATGTAAAACACACCAAACCAAACCAAACCAAACCTTCCTATTTTCGTTTTAATCTTTCATTCTTTCTTTAGTTAAAGGGTACAAACATACTTGTAAATTCTGACACGAGAATAATCTAGGAAAAGTATGCGTTCTTTGACTACTGACAAATATATTCTTATTTTTCTTATTTAGTGAATTTTACTGCACATAAATGAAACACTGAATTATTATGATAATTTTATGTATTTCTTTCTGTTATGCATCTTTCTTGTCCAAGGATAAATAACCTCTTTTCATTTTAGTAGATAAAGCCTCGTTAATTCTTTTTATTTTTTACTGAGATTTTGGTCATCTTATTTTTATTGCTTTTATTGGCGGCCACAGTCTTACCAACATAAGATAATTGGATGACACGGTGTTGACAGCAGCCACGGAAAATAAACTACAAGAACACCTATAAAAGATAACGAAGGAAAACGAGAAGGAAGAAGTAAACATCAATTGAACGAAATACTATTTTATGGTTTATCAACCTTTTGCAGATTGTTTAAAGACAGAAAAATTCTTAGATTCTGAGAATTTGGAGGAGATAATAAGGATTTGCTGATACATATTTGTTGAAACTTGAATAAAGATATGGAATAATAATAATACAACACAAAATGTACTTAAACAAAATGTATTGACACAAGAACGTGTACACAATATTTACAGATAATTTGGTATATTCTTGGGAAGACCGTTCCTGTAGAATGGGTTGACTTAGTCGCAGTCGGGCAGAGTCTCTGGATTGGATCTCTTCTTCCTCCCCCGTCTTCCCGGTACCAACCCATATTTATATGGTCGGTACTCCACTATGTAAATTAGGTGGATCGTACCACAACAATATTCGACTAATTAACCCATAGATATGGTCACAAAAGTTGTTTTCATACCATTCCTAAGGGTATTTCCGCCTAAGCGAATATAACGGACCCGACGGAAAATGGAACTCAGCTCACCGATTACCAATTCCGAGTTTTTATCCATTACACCACCCGCACATCCAAGCATCTGGTATTCCCAAGCGGTTACCAATCCAGGTACTGACCATGTTAGAATTTGCTTAACATCATTGACCGATGTTTCAATGTGATATGTCTTTAAAACATACAACCAGCACATCCAAGCTTACATCACCTGGTATTCCCAAGCGGTCACCCATCTACGTAATGACCAGGCTCGACGTTGCTTAACTTCGGTGATCGTCCGAGAAGAACCGGTGTTTCAATGTGATATGGCCGTAAACACGGAATCGATTGTTGTTAGAAAATGAAACAACACAACATGTAAATTACAAACATTGAAATTGGAAGTCCCATTATGTTAGCATAATATGCATTCCAAAAGCTAAGTGAAGTATTATGAAACAGGAAAATTTCGTTAGAAGCAAAGAAAAGAGTACTGAACTGTTATGTAATATCAGTCTTCCTATATGGCAGAGAATGCTGGACAATCACCTCACAGATGAAGATGGGACTTGAAGCAGCAGAAAAGTTTTTCTACAAAAGGATGCTAAGAATACCAGGAATTAAATGTGAGCAAAGACGAAGTTTTTGAGAAAAAGAATACTATAAGATTGACACTTAACATCTAAGTTTGATTTAAATAACTCCTACAGTCAATAGGAATCCAGGTCCGACATCTGATTGGTTAATCGAGGTCACTCCCAAGCATTTTAGAATTTAATTTTTACTCTTTCTCTACTTCCTGCGACGGTGTTGGCGCTTTTAATCCATAAAGTGATCGTTTATTCTCCAGTTGATCTCCACCATTTAAAGAAGCACTTATAGTGCTGAAACAGGATTTGCATTTGTGTAACATGTTTTTGTTATACTTGTTAATAAATATTATATATACACGGTGTCCATAAAGTTCATGTGCACTTTCAAAAACTTATAATTTCATTTGTATTTGCGATAGAAATAATCTGTAAAAAATGTTATAAAGTTTAATGTACCTAGTTTTAAGTATAGCTAAAATAACTAATGTGATTTCAGGCATTAATGTAAATCAGTTGGCAAATGTTTTCCGTGAACTGCAAAATCGTATTACCCTTTGTATTGCTAATGATAGAGGACATGTGGAAACTTAAATAAAATTTCAATAAAACCTTTAAAAAATATAGATTTACTTCTTTCTAATCCTTTTTACAAATTATTTATATTGCAAATACAAATAAAGTTATAATTTTTTTAAAGTGCACACGAACTTTATGAACACCCTGTATATATATATATATATATATATATATATATATATAGAGAGAGAGAGAGAGAGAGAGAGAGAGAGAGGGGGTAGAGAGAAAAAAGAGCAAGAGAGAAAAAGGGGAGAGAGAGAATTCATGGATTTTTTTAATCTGTCAATTTTATTACTTCAAATACTAATTTCAGTGATTACGCGTATTTGAGCAGACACAAACAAATATGATTAAAATGAACTGACCCTCTACCTAAATACTGGTATCCACTGAAAATAATCTTTCAAGTAATATATATATATATATATATAAACGTATGTTTGTATGTGTTTGAATTAGAAAATCCTTTTGGTAATGTTGATCAGATTTAATTAAACGTTCTCTTTGCTTTCTTAATTAAAAAGAGCGCAAATAACTAGGCCGTTCGAATTCGCCAGCGTGTTCGATGTTTTTTACTTTTCTTACTTCAAATCAAACATCAATAAATCGGCGGGTCTGTGATTGGTCAGTAATTAGTGTTCAATGATGGAAGGACAGTAGATACTCATGTTCAAAAAGATTCGATCTGATTCGTACATAACATGATCTTCACGCCTACGGCTTTGATACACAGATATGAAAACATTATCGTATGCATGAAAAAACAAATAGAAAAACACTGCTTATTCAACTGGATATAGATTATGGTGAAGCACCTTATAGATTTATCTAGGAGTCAAATTCTTCAGACCAAAAGGTGCTTGACATTATTCGGGGTCAACGAAAACATGATGAAAGATTACTCTAGATTAAGTATGAAACGACAAAGCACAGTAAAAAAATAATGGCGTAAAACATATAAAAATGATATTTAAAAAGCTGTATAGAGATTTCAGTAAATCAAGTGTACGGGGGTTCGTTTTAAAATAAAAAAATTATTATTGTTCGAACTGCTGTCCTCATATTTATTGCCATATTCACGACGTTTCAATAGTTGTTCTCTTCAGCCTTCTTCAGGTGATTTTACCTGGAATTTTGAACCAAACCCTTTATTTAGTCCCTGGGGCTATATTGTTCTAATTCCACATGCCATGCCTTTTTTGGATATCTCAGTTTCAGTTAATTACCCTTGGTCAACGAACTTGACAAGTTTTTTTTTTTTTTTTTCGTCTGCTGTGGCCAAGAATTGAACTCACAACTCTTTTGGTGAAGTCAATTTTTGAATCACTCAACCAACGCTTTTATCCCCTGGCGCCATGTGTCCTTGAATATGGCGCCATAAAGACGACAACAATCCGGACAATATAAATAATGTAAATAATTACAATATCTCATCACAGAAATATAGGCAGATGCTGAATGATCTTTTTAGTGGTTAATTACCATTAAAGTTACGTTTCAACCGCGCGAATTGTTTACACAGTTTTGTTTTTATTTACTTTTTATATTCTTTATTTATATTTAATATTAATTTCTATTATATGATGTCTACTTTCACGGCAGGGGTGATTATGCCTCTCCACAGCTTCCAATCCTTTGTAGTTCTAAGTAATATTTATCACCTTACTATCTCTCTCAGTCACTGTTCTGCGTCTATTTGCTCTGTAGATAGATTATTTGTTTTCCTTTGTGTGATTTGCCTTCAATATATCTTTTGAGTGTCACATTCTCCAAGAACACTTTCCGTTTTATGCTTCCTAAAAATATTAACTCTTTCTTTCTAAGTGTCCTTTTTCCGTCTTACTTTTATTAAAACTTCCTCGTTACTCACATGTTCAGTCCATGGTATTCTCAGCATCTATCCATAGAACCACATTTCTGTTACCTCAACTCTTTTCTTCATCTGTGAGGACATTGTTCAACATTCACTAGCATAGAGGAGGACTGGTATTACAGTTGACCGATTAGTACACTTTCCTGTTTTTTTAACGAAAGGTTACTGTATAAACCCAGCCTCTATTTCCGTACGCGTCTTCCCCTAAGTCCCGTTGGTCTAGTCACGCTTTCTGTTGACGTGCAGTCGCTCAGTTTGGACCCAGCTTGTTCTGATATCTTAATCTTCGCACGGATATTGGATAAGAAGAGTTATACAGCTTCCAAACTGGTTTAGGGATTGGTGCCAGTATAAATCATCGATCGTCCAGTTTTGGTTCTTCAAGTGTTGTGATTCTTACTGACAAAGAATGTTGTCTTTCATCCTCTAGTCAGAAGCTGCGATAAACTTGACGACTGGGCTGACTGTAAGTAAGCACAAGCACACAGCGAAGAAATAATAATGCCAGTTTTGGTTAAATATAGATGACTTAATGCAGGTGAATAAAATAATTTACGATCGAATATATTTGGCATCTATTATCACAAAAAGCTCAGAAGGCAGTGACTTGGAATCTCGATCTATGTATTCAGCAAGTTGCAAAAGAAATTCTAGTGAATATTGAGCCTCTTCCTCGTGCAGGTGTGCAACCTCCTGGGCATCTGGCGAATCGTCTGTCTCTATCATTCCGGCTCGTCTCCGCTATATCCTCAAAATTGAGCTGAATTTATAAATAAATCTCTTCTCACTTATCAAACTGTTCACGCGCCAAAATAACTAAATTTCCCATTGTTTAAAATTCCGGTTAAAAGACCAAATCCTATGTTTTGATTTTACTCCATTTCATTCAGAGCTATTACTCCAAAATCAAAACATATTCATCTAACATCAGAAACGGAATCAAAAACACATGCCCACACCTGGCCTCTCAACAAATATTCCTGACTGGGAAAATTGATCAGAATAGCACACGCCAATCCATTCCAAATCATCGCCTTGAAATTTAAAAACTACGATATCTGCCAATAACAAGTCACCTTGTTATATCTGTTTCTTAATACTTTGTTTAGTTATTTTTCGCTTGTTCAATATGTCTTTGGATTTCGGTGTCATATTTCCCGTCCTCTGTTAGAATACTTTACAGAGAGATAAATTTGTGTGCTGGCTTGAGTTCATCATTTCCTATTTCTCATCTTGGGCTTTTCCTCCTATTGGCAACCATACATTTTGTTTTAAAAATAATGGTTACTCCTTTCTTCTAATTTTCTTTTACTACATTTTCTTTTCAAATCCTCTTTTGAAATCTCTCGTATTCACTGCAATATAAGGTGATTGATATTACACAACAGTTCACCACACTTTTCTTTTTTTTAAACGAATTTTTTTCTTATTACTTTGCTTAGCTTTTAGAAGGCAGTTTTCACTATTTCATTGCCGCTTCGGATTTCTGCGTCATATTTCCGTTGTCTGTTATTATAACATATAATTAAATTTCTCTACTTGCTTGATTCTGTCTTCTCCAATTCATAGACAGAATCTACGGATGCTCATAATGACCAAATATTCAGTGTCTTTACAGTTGACAATTTTTACTTTCTTCTCACTTTTCTTTATTACAATATCTACTAGTTCATGTCTTTCCTTGTCAACCACACTAAAAAAGAAATCACATAGCATTAAGCAGTCATTTCTTTGCTTCTAACGATTTTTTTCGTTTCTTCCTCCCCAAAAGATGAAATGCCGAGTGGGCTTGGCCAATTTTTTCCACTGCATTGCCGTTAAAGTCACTTTAAAACTTGACCTTGTGTCGCATTCGGTACCAACGTGCACGCTCTGAAAAATAAATGCGTGGTGCGATGGATAAATTGTCGTCTAAATTCTAGAAGGTCCCCTTATTTAAATTAGTGAATGTTGCCATAATCCTTGCTTTCAGTTCATCTTGGTCTCTCACTCAACTGCGCCCAACACATAATAATCAAGGGAGTTGCAGCCTGGAGAATTAGGTGGCCAGATGTAAGACATTGTCTGAAAGCCATGCCACGGTTTTCCTGCTTGTGTGTCATGGTGCAGAGTCCTGTTGCCATAAGACACCCTTCTGACTCAAGGCAGCACTACCTCCCCAAAGCACTTGATGTAAACCGCTGTTTTAAGTCTGAGTAACTGACCAACAAATTCGGGAGTTCTTTTCTTATCAGAACGATCAGAATGAGTTTCCGGAACTGCTGTGTCTTCTTAATCACCATTAAACTCCGAATACTCTGCACTATCCTCAGATTAACACCCAAACACACTGAAATTTTCATTTCCAAGCAGTACAGCATGCCGTTTCAAAATTTCTGACGGAATGAACTGCGTTATATTGATCTTTTTCATCACAGACGGTGCCTAACTGCCCTTACTATAATGTGCAGTCGACAAAATCAAAACCAAACAACGCGCATGCGCGAAATTAAAAATATAAAAATGGCACCCTATACTTCATTTAGTTTTTGGAAAACTATTTGCGTTTCGTAAAAGAGGTGAGTAAGCTAGCTTAATATAACGGACACGTGATATAAACTTTAGATATTTGAGAACCGGAAGACATAAACTTGAATTTGAAACTCTTACTGACCTGAAATGACATTAATCCCTCTACGTCCAAGCATTTCTTCCTTCAGCAATGAAGAACAATGTCGCATGAAATTCAAGCAGTGGAATTAAGATTTAAATCCTTACATATATTTACTAAACATTAATCCTTTGAGCCCTGTGTTCCTCAACAATTTGAACCCTTCTACTTGAGCTCCTGAGTCAAAATTCGCAAATAATTGTACGTAATGTTTCACGGTATATGTAAAAATAGTTACAAGTGTTTACCCACTGTTCAACCGGTGGCTGGGCATTAAGTCATTTTTCTCTACCACGGGTAAAGCGGTGGTCAGGGCTCAAAGGATTAAACATACGTTTCGATCCAGCGAAGATGAAGTATATAATGATTGTAAAGCTTGAAGACTTTTTCGAAATAGCTGTTTATATTAAATATAATGCAAACCAGTACAGAAAATATTTGATATGTAATTACAGTTCTAAGGAATCAATCGGAATGAGGAATGTTTCGTTTTAGTTTCCAGTTATATATATTAACGGAAGAGGTAGCGTACATGGTGGATAAAAGAAGATATGCAATTCTCGCTCACAACAACGGTCGTATACAGCAAGAATAAACAAAGAAGTCATGTTTATTAACGTCGTCTGCCATATTCATTTTACTTTTCACCAACTTTTCCCTGAATCTTGTATAAAAATTCAAGATGCGGAATTAGTAAATACTAAACACTTCAGATACCTCGGCGTATGGGTCTATCAGAACAAGTATAAGAGGAAAAGAAATTGAGCATAAGACATGATATATCAGAAGTAGTTACTCCCAACAGCACAAACTACTACGAAACCAAAATATCAACCTGAAAACATGAGTCATGTTCTTAAATAGCCTCGTCAGATTGAGACTTTCATATGGATGCCATGCATTGGCACCCGTTCAGAAATAAAGTAACTGTTAGATGTATACAACAGCTTCCTAAGACCAATAGTGAAAAAAGGTGCTAGCGAATAAAGTTCGTTGTTTTTTACAAAGGTTACAGAATCACAATGAACTGTGCAAAATAACAGAAACAACATTATTTGAGGACTGCCAACAGTATCATCAACTAAAATGGATAACACATTGTAACTCGAAGAGAAAATAATGACATAATCAAGATGTTAACATTCCACACGACTTCAAACAAAAGGTTAGGAAGGAAACCTCCATCAATAATGGAAAGAGCGATAACAGCCATTGGACTTGAGAAACCTTTTTTTCGTAAGAAATTGTTTTAAGAGAATGATTTTGTCAATTTCAACCGAAAGCAGTATGTGCAGCTAATTCAATAAATGCTAAATGTGTCCTTGTAAAGAAACGGTTTACATTACTTTCACCATATTCCAGTACGGAAAAAAGCTTTCCTTTCTCTAACAAACAGATACAGATTTAAGAGTTCATCGAAAATGTATTTTACATCAACATCTGCAGAAGTTTATTTAAAATATATCGAAGAGATGCCTGATAAATGGCAAAACGTCATTACAAATAATTTTGAATATATAACTTAATAAAATATACTTTAAAAAAAAAATTAAATTGATAAAACAAAAAAGGAAATTATTTAAGAGTTAAGCTAATATTTCCACAAAGCATACATTGAATAATAAAACAGTTTTGAGTGACTTTCATGTAACGGTTTAGCCACTTCGGTAGAAATGAATCGTTGTCGTTGTCGAACGATTTTTCAGATGAAGTCATCCGAAGCCCCCACTTCAGATGGATGTGTTCTTGTTCGGTTGACTAGACCAGCAACGGTACACTTTTCCTAAAGTAATCTTGTATATTAGCAGAGTTTCTAATTTCATGCCTAAATATACATGGTCAACCTATACACTAGACAGCCTTGCATACCTACATAAAACCAGTGACTGTATCTATACCACTGTAGCATGAAATATATAAGAATTAGAACATTAATAACTGGTGCAGTAATAAGAACCATTCCAGTGCATTTAGCAAACGAAGTTTACCAAAATATACCGCGTAAACTATCCATGGACCCTTTGAGTCTATCTGTCAAATGTAAATTAAATGCCATAAAATTGGTTCTTAGTGAAACGAGTTAAGGTATTACTTTCACTTCAGAAAACCTGCAATAATCTCACATGCAATTTGCGAATCAAAGGGTCCCTCATTAATTGATCATTACGGCTAGTACATTTTATACAGAAAAGCTTTATGCAGTATTTTCTCGATTATCCGGTTTTATAAAGCATTTCCTCGATTATTCGGATATATACAATACTACTTCGTTTATCTGGATTTATACAGTATTTCCTCGATTATCCGAGTTTATAAAACATTTCTTCGGTTATCCGGATTTATACATTATTGCCTCGATTATACGAATGTATACAGTATTTCCTCGATTATCCCGGTTTATACAGTATTCCCTCGATTATCCGGATTTATACAGTATTTCCTCGATTATCTGGGTTTATAAAGTATTTCTTCGATTATCCGGATTTGTACAGTATTTGCTCGATTATCCAGTTATATAAAGCATTTCCTCGATTATCCAGATTATTACAGTATTTTCTCGATTATCCGGTTATATAAAGCATTTCCTCGATTGGTCCTACGCTATTTTTAACTTTCAACCTTTCTAATTACATCAGTTCTGAAATTGGCACCTATGATGTCTACACCATCATTTACTCCTGCCTCGATAGTAAGGCTGGTCCACCGAACAAGATCAAAATTTCAGATGAGGTAAGAAAAAAAAAAAGACCGTCATTAACTGAGGCAAAAGATGGCTTGTCAATTCTAACGTCTCCAAAACTAAACTTCTCTCCATTAATCATCTGAGGGACCCCCCCCTCGCTACCTTCCATCAACATGGCTGATGCTATCCTCCAGGAAAGTAACTCATTGTGCCTACTCGGGCTAATGTTCTGAGATGACATGAAGTGCAAAGACTATATTCAATCCATAGCTAGATCAGCTCTGAAAAAGTCCGTTCAATATGTCGGGCGAGGCAATTTTTCTCTCCAGAATATATCTTACACACACACACACACACACATATATATATATATATATATATATATATATATATATATATATATATATATATATATATATATATATATATATATATATATATATATACCTGTCCATGCTTAGAATTGCTGCCATATATGGCCCGATATCCCTGCTATTTACCTGGAGCTTCTTCATAAGATCCAAAGAAGAATCAGCAATATTATAAGTCTTGATCTGGCGGCTCGGCTTCAGTTACTTACCCACCACCGTAAGGTTGACTCTCTCTCTCTCTCTCTCTCTCTCTCTCTGTTTTTTATAAATAAAATCATGGTAAATGTTCGGACGAGCTCTTTGCGATGGTACCCAGACTTTATGAATTTAAGTAGATCTAGTGGCGAGATCTCATCAATTTACAGTTCAGTTGGGTAGATGTAACCGTAAATTCGACGCCAACCGTTTCTTCTCTCACACTTCTTGCTTGTACAATTCCCTTCCGGCTCTATGCTTTGCAGCAAACTTGAATTTGCAAAAATTTAAATGCAATATCAATCGCTATCTACTGTCTTCCTGATGACTCTTTTCTCTTTCCTCTCATCATTAATGTTTCTGTTCCTAATTCTTCCACACTTTATAAACCCTTGCGTTTTACCGCCTTACATGGGTTGATACCGATTTAAAAAAAAATAACGGCAACAACTAATTTATAATAGAGGTGGCAAAAATACGGCGTGAGAGCCATATGTAGAGAGTATTGGATCTTTAATGTACGGCTCGTAGATGTATTTTAACTCGTCTACATATCTTCTAATATTTGATATAAAAAGTATCTAAGAGAAAAGCTTTCAATATTTATTATTATTATTGTACAAGTTATAGACTGTAACTTCGCTGGATTGAAACGTAAGTTTGATGCTTAGTAAATATATATAAGAATTTCTTAATTCCAGTGCTTGAGTTTCATGCGAAGTTGCTGAAGAAAGAAATACTTGGATGTAAAGGGATTAATGTCATTTCAGGTCAGCAAGAGTTTCAAATTCAAGTTTATGTCTTCCGGTTCTCAAATATCTAAAGTTTATATCATATGTCCGTTATATTAAGCCAGTTTGGTTACCTTTGATTTATGACACACGTATTGCTTTCCAAAACGTAAACAAGATTTTAAGAAACAGAAGAAAAAAAATCGTTAAAAGCAGATAAAAGAGTGCTGGAAGCTATCTGATATTTTTAGTATGGCAATCTTAACATACTTGACAGGAACTATTAGATGATGCAATAAGAGAAAACGCGAAGAAATGCAAATTATCCACTGTAAAAAGACAGAAGATATGGTCGTTCTTGACGGTCGGATTTGCTTACCATGAATTGAAGACGAGATAATCAAGCAAACTCGGAAATTTAACTATTACGTGTTATAACAGATGATAAAATATATGACAAAGAAATCCGAAGGCGTATTGGAACATATCGAAAAATGCCTTCCAAAAGCTAAACAAAATATTAAGAAAGAGGAAAACTTCCTCACTATAAAGAGGGTTGTTATAAAATTGGTTCTTAGTGAAACGAGTTAAGGCATTATTTTCACTTCAAAAAACCTGCAACAATCTCACATGCAATTTGTGAATCAAAGGGTCCCTCATTAATTGATCATTACGGCGAGTGCATTTTTATACAGAAAAACTTTATGCAGTATTTCATCGATTATCCGGTTTTATAAAGCATTTTGTCGATTATTCGGATTTAAGCAACATTACTTCGTTTATCTGGATTTATACAATATTTCCTCGATTATCCCGGTTTATACAGTATTCCTTCGATTATCCGGATTTATACAGTATTTCATCGATTATTCGGGTTTATATAGTATTTAAATAATGTACATAATACCTCACGTTGTAATAAATATGGTGACAAAGATGAGGACAATAGTACGAATAATGTAAATAATGTACATAATACCTCATCTCAGAAATATAGACAGATCCTATCATATTATGTGATAAAATGCACTGTCAATCACTCGATTAGTAGGGTTTAAGTAATTTATAGCGCATGTTGCTACTGCCGTACAAATGAGGAATGTTAAGGTACCCCTTATTTATTCTTAACTGCCACACATGATTAGTAGCTGCAACTGCTCTGATGAGCTTTTTTCCCTGGTGATCCGACTACATGAATTTAAGCGTGCTACTAGATTGGCATTTCGGTCCTACCCTTTTAATGTTGAAATAGGTAAATGTAACCGCCACTTCTACAACAACAGTTTATTTTCTCGCACTTCCCGCTTGAGAATTTACCTTCCGTTTACTTGATTCTCTGATGACTACAATCTTCATAAATTTAAATACAACGTCAATCGCCATCTTCTACCTTTTTGAATCCCGTTCATCTTTTGTCGTTTCCTCAATCCTCACTATACTAAGTTTTCTCTTTCAACTTCAGCCGACGTAATCCCTACCTACTCGTAACATTCCTGCTTTAATTAGGGTGAATGATGATTTTAAAAAAAGGATGGTACATTCGTCATTACAACTGGCTTCTCTAAATGAAATTGGCTTGTGACTCAACTTAATACAATGTAAATGCATTGTTCCTCATTCTACTACAGGTTGGTCCGAAAGTCCTGTCACCCCTACATAATATAAATTTCTATTTCAACACTCTGTGGGAGGGTATTATCAAGGAGAGAGTTTCACATACACGATACCAGAATAGCCATCAGTTAACGTAGAGCCTTTGTAACAATAAAGCATAGCTTCGTAAAATAACACACAGGACATGACTCCGCATCATTTTGTGCTGCGAAAATGATGGTGTTTCATACAGACCTTCTCGATGTGTGACGGTATCAATGAAAGGGAATAACCTGAATCCAGGACATTGTATTTTGTATTACTTGGTCTTGTATTGTTCTCGTTACTTTTTGGGTAGGGGGTGACATGACTTTTGGACCATCCTGTTGATTGACCTTTTACTAAAGAAATCAATAAAAAAATTCATAATTATACAGTCATCATTAAAAAATTGTTTCTGAAACGGAAATTATTTATGATTCAACCTCATAAGAAATGTGAGAAAAAAAACTTCTATAAAAAAAAAGGTCAACACGAATGCCAAGTCTTCTGCATGTCGGTCAGCTTCTTTTGGTGAAAGCTCTGTACATCCTTTTACTATTAAGTGTTACATAGTATGTGTATATAATAACATTTTAATGTTAGTAACTTTAAATATTTTTCAGCTTTCATAAAAAGAATTGTTCTTATTTCGTTTCATTAGACGCAAATTTCAACCTAACAAGATGTTTTTTTACTTTTAAAATCGAATATTTAAACATTGTAACCCGATCGAAAATAAAGTCAAGAGGTCATCAAATGCATTTGACCTTTAGCTAGATTGAATTTTGGTTGATTCGTCTTTTCTGCTATTTATCACCACTTTGCAGGTTATTTAAAGCCATAAAATATTTTTAAATTGTAAGATTGTTTTGGAGTGGGGGGTGATAATGATGTAGTGATACAAGTCTTTACTAATTAACCCATAGTTGGGAGGAGAAGAGGTGGATTCATGCTTTTCCCCAAGTGTATTTGTGCGTAAATAAATATAATGAACCCAACTGGAATTGGAACTCGGCTCTCTGATTAACAATTCCGAGCCGTTGTCCATTACACCACTACCCCAAGCTTACAGCACCTGGTATTCTCAAACGGTGACTCATCTAGATACTGGCCATGCTCGACGTTGCTTAACTTCATTGATCGTACACGAACTGGTGTTTCAACGTGATATGGCGATAAGCCTTTGACTAGATTCAGTTTCTCTTTTTAATATTTTATTTACAAAGCTTAGCTTTTACGCAAGAAATATTTTGTATACTGTAAAACAATATGATTTTAGATATGTTTCCTTCACACTATTTGGCTATACGGATTTCATTGTCTTTTATAAAAGAAAGTATCACTCTAGTACAATGAGTGAATATGCCTTATGTTCTCATAACAATGGAATATCTTATTAGTAAATGAAAAGGCGGCTAAAACATTTCTCGTCTTAGCTTTCTTTAGATATTTTTAATAATTTTGAAAAAATTCTTTCTCACAAGTTAATTATATAGATTAAAAAAATAAAATAACCCATACAGTAAATATATCCAAAATTATTACAAGATGATTTCAATATTGTTTCCATATTTTGAGGTTTACAGATAAACGAGTTAGTGATATAATTTCTTGTTTGAAGCTGTGGTCAGCTTCCATGGGAGACTGATAGATTAATAGCTGTGTATAAGACAAATACGGTGAACATATTGGAGGAACAGATCAATGACTAAATTATTAAAAAAACTGACAGTTACGAGTTCTAGCGTTGTGGAAGAACACTTGAAGTGCCAAAAGTGAAAATGTAGTAGACGTTAAAATTTACCACTAGACACGCATGCGTTGATAGTCCTATCAGCAGCAGTAACCACTTTTCGGCTTTTGAGCATGCGCAAACAGAAAAACATAAAACTGGGAGCATGCGTACTGTGAATCCCAAGAGGCTACTCTCTTTCCTTCGTGCCAAGATCAAGATAGGATGCTAAAATTAGCGTTACCTTCAATAGACGCGCTTGGCGTAGACAATACACCTCACTCGACCCTTAGCTCACCAACAGAATAAGTTCAATTTTTCTTTCTTTCTTTACAGAGACGCTTAAGAGGATTAATTAAATTCGTATTTTCTTTCAGGAATTATCCTTGATTTTTTTGTCCTACACGAATATGTCCTTATAAAATAAAATTTTTCTCTCATTTTTTCATTCTTTTTTTTTGACTATTTTCTCAACCATTTCAACCCCTTAAGTTTTTGTTCGTCATTGAACGACACTTTCTGAACTTTAAACAATGAGCCCCTAATCTAACAACAACAAAAACAACATTACCTTCAACCTACTCTGAAAAAGTTAAAGGCTTCTATTCAAAAACTTCCCTCGGTTCATGCAATCTATAATATTCATAGACATTATTTTATTTTGTCAGCATGTTTTCCTCTTCTTTTCTTTTTTAACCACGTCCTTCCTTGCGCCTTGTATCCAGTACTACCAAACTGAACGACTGAACACAAGATTCCCAGAGATCAGTACACTGTTATTCACCTTTTAAGCGATCTATACAGGAGTGAATGATAGACAATCACATCATTAATGAAGAGACGAATCGACAGGGAGGTGGTTCTACCGATGAAAGCTGCCAATAACATAGACAGAACATTTGAGAAACGATCAAAGTTTCATGAAAACAGAAACAAGAAAACTACTAATGATTTGACACTAAGCCTAGGATAGATAGTAAGGAAAAAAGGTTTGGAGAAGTTAACACTCACAGGATTCATTGAAAGCAAGTGTAAGAAAATTTCGTTTAGGCGAAGTAATGGTAATAAGTTTATATGAATGGGTGACAGCTACTATGAATGGTTGAGGAGAGCCATGATAGTTCACATTCTATACGTCCATGACACATAAGACTAGACAGACGATCTCAATCGTCCCGTGGTTGAATTCAGGGGACATTATCACATTTTTTTTTTCATTATTAACTTTTTATAACACGAAGCCAAATAAGAGACAAATCATTATCATCCACCCAGAGAATGCTTGTAAAATCATCACCCGAAATGGTATTTATCGGGACGCAACTATCTACGTTTGGCAAAATCCACAAGTTCAACAATTCCTCTTTTCTAAGCAATCATTTTCTTCCTCACTTGCAATAGATTTCTGCATAAACTCATTTACAATACATTTACATTAGACACTTAACTGTCCTATTCACTCAGTAACGTTTGTATTCATTTCTAACCTCTGAAAATTACTTTCTTCCTGATTTTCAATGCATTCCTAAAGTAAAATCATTAGCGACGCATTTGCATTATACATATAATAATTCTATTCTGCTAGTAATGCTTGCATTAATTCCTGACCACTGACAATCTAATTCTTCCTTATTTCAATGCATTTATTGATTAAAATCATTATAAATGCACTTACATTACACATATAACAGACCTGTTAACGCTTGCCTTAATTACTGAAGATTCTAGTCGGCCATACTTCTCGCCCATAAATGGACAATGACGATTCGCTTTTGTTAGTGCAACGTTGGCTATGGAAAATTCTCTTTGATTTTGGGACAGGATTGATATTAAAATCAGGTTACGATCAAAAGTGGCTTATTTTTATTCAATAATATAACTGAGTACATTTCGAAACGACTGATTTGAGATTTTCAGTTGATTTCAAATTAACACCCGCATGGCATTTTTTCCTCCATTTTAAGCCAAATGTTGTGACAAATCTTTTGTCAGTCTTTTATTTTTGTTCCATTTCTTATGCGATTCGTCTTTTCTTTTCTTTTTTTTTTTTTTTGCAGGTGGGGAGAGGGTTAGAAAATGGCAATAAAGTCACTAGGACGCAAGGGATTACAGAGTGTGAGTAAATATGAGACAAAAACACTATCGACGAGAGAGAACAACAAAAAACGCTTACGTAGACATCACGTTGAACCACCGGTACGATCACCGAAGTTAAGCAACGCCAAGCCAGGATAGTACCTAAATGGAAGGATGCTTGGGAATAACAAGTGCTTTTATCTTGGCAATTGTTAATCGAGGAATCGAGTTCAAATTCCGGTTGGGTTCGTTATCTTCCCTTACGCTCAAATACACACGGGGAAGTTATGAATGCACATCCTCCCCGCCTGCTATGGGTTAAATGGCAAAACTTCTATCACTAAACCATTATTATCAAAAAGAAATATTGCAATCTAAAATAAAATTTCTGGCTTTAAATGACCGCAAATGCTTGATTAAGCGTGGTAAATGACTATTTTCAGTTTACTGCTCCTTATTCCATACAGAAAATAAAATTTTCAAATATATATATATATATATATATATATATGCAAATATATTGATAAAATAGGAAAGAACCGTTAGATTGATGATCCGAAGTTCTTTAGTATATTTGTTTTTATGTTTTAAAAACAGTGCTCGATACATAAGTAGAGCCTAGATTATAATTATTTTTTTAAAAAATATTATTCCATCGGTACACAGGAATTACCATGTTTCAAAAACAGAAGCGAAAAATTTCCAATTCAGTTATAGAAATTAAAGCACCTAGTTCTGTTTCATTTTCAAGCGAATTTTGGAATAACTTATTTTGAAATTTACTGATCTTTATAAGCACATAGATTGATAAATATTAGTTTCTATGGATATGGAGAAAAACAATCATTTTAATAAGAGGCGGTAGGGTATTCATTTTCATTGAAAACTATTGTATCAACATATTAATTACTTTCGAAAAGAAGTTAAGTCAAAGTAGGATAGGGGTGCTTTTTTTCAAGTGAATGATAACATCCGTTCAACGCATGTTGTCTGGTCTATTTCGATGACGGAAAGTTTTTCGGCACTTTTTAACAAAAACGTTAAAATTGTACTTGTTTACATAAAAAAAAAATTTCTAAAAAGGATTGTTTGTATATGAATACGTCGTATTGAACTACAATTTGTTTTTTGTTGACGACTTCTTAAAGGGATTTTTTAGCTTATGATTGGGTTGTATTTTAGACTTATTGCTTTAATTGAACTTGTTTATAGATTATAAATTTTAAATTTTTTTATGTTAATTATTTAAGACGAGTATTTGTTGGTGTCGACAAAAAACCGTTATTTCATGTCGTTGCTTTTATAAATTTTTGATTTTTAGAAACTTAATAATGTGTAGTTTTTCATGTAGGCATAAAGGGCATGGGCCATCCCAGGTTTTACAAGTTCTTGTACTATTTATGATTTTCCATTTTACTCTTAGTGTTTTATTCGTTTCTTTTAAATGTCAAAAATATTTAGATAGGCATGTCCGGTTTCTATTTCTAATATTATTGAAGGACCTTTTGAGTTGCCTCTACCTTATAGTACATTCATTCTTCATTTAATTTAATTCTATAAGTGAATTGTAAGTTTTTAGCTTCTATTGGTAATTCCTATGTAGCGATGGAATCATATTTTTTTTAAAAAATAATAAATTATATATATATATATATATATATGTGTGTGTGTGTGTGTGTGTGTGTGTGTGTGTGTGTGTGTGTGTATACTTTATGGTATTAGTGGACTGATTTAAAATCCCCAGCTACTGGAATATATATATATATATATATATAACAATGCACATATGACAACCTTTGAGAGATCTATGACAGAAATTTCGCTTGAAAGCACGAAATTTGGTCTCGTATGACAGACTGTTCTGCACGACCAAGTCGGTAAGGCGTTTCGAGCTAAACTGTAGCTCCCTCTGCCTGAAGAAACGCAGGTTTGATTCCTGTCGGAGACCGCATTTTTTTCTTTAAAAATATTCAGTCCTGCAGACAAAAATAAATGAATATGTTGTTTAATAAATAAACTTACTGAAATACAAGTATCCACTAAAAATAACGTTTTTTTAGACATTTAAATTACTATCAAGTATTAAAATCTATTCTTTAAATAAATTGCTAAAACTCAGTTACAGCCTCTTTCTCTTTACTTCTCTCTCCCTCTTCTTTCTTTTTTCTTTTTCTTTTCTCACTACTCCCCTCCCATTTCAATATATCACTTCCGTTAAGTTAACCGTCTAAATAGGTTATGGTCTGGTCACTCCTCCTCCCCCAATAGAAAGTATGCTTGAGAGAAATATGAAATTAATCCCTCCCTATATTCTACCGTGTCTCTTTAACTACTCCTTTTACACTCTCTGTTAAATTACAAAAACTTACACTACCCATCAATTTTAATTTCATTTTTCGTTTCATTTCATTTTTGGAAGTGCTATCTGATGATCCGGCGTCCTTTAAAAGGGCTCTGGTGAAATAAATTATTATAATGGTACCTTAAAGTGGTCTCTTTTTATTTAATATATATATATATATATGTGTGTGTGTGTGTGTGTGTGCGTGTGTGTGTGTGTGTGCGCGCGCGCGTGTGTGTGTGTGTGTGTGTGTACACACACACACAAACTAACAAACACATTTTATTATCTCTTCGTTGAATTTGACAAGGTAATTTAATTTATTGCCTTCAGCTTTGTCTTTCATTCTGACCTGAAGAAGCCGTACTCGAAACACGTCTTTTATAAGCTTTACACTTTATCTCCTCATTACTGTTGTTTCGGTTACTATTATACTAGTTTACTACAATACACAGACCCCTCCCATATATACATATATATATATATATATATATATATATATATATATATATATATATATATATATATATATAATGTTAATTTGAAATACTGCTCTTGAAGCCATAATTGCTGATTTTTCAGTGGTTTGCTGATAAGAAGGCATTTATGACAATCACGATTTGTGCTAGAGTGCTCAATATCTAAGATAGAGATACAGCCTTGAAAAAGTTCTTTTCACTTAACTCATGTTTACGTCTAAGATTCGTGGCTATATAGGTATAAACACTCGTCTGAACAGAGTTAAACTGCTGCTAATTCTCGATTCCCGTGTACATTTATTATGGTATGAGTCTATTATTGATTACCTTTTGCTTGATGACTCTTCCTTCTCTTTTATTTTTCTCTTTTTTTTTATTCTTTCCCCAACTTCTTCGTTTGTCTATAGTTTATTGATGGCCATTTAATTTAGGTTATGGACGGATTTTTGTTTTTGTACAGATGTCTGTTTATGCAGGTGTATGTGTATATGCACGCATGCAGGCATGCAATTACACAATCATCTGCGCACACACTCACCCGCACATGTACGTTTGTGCGTTCGTGTATGTTTGATTTATGCCGTATGCTCCTTAACTTTGGTATCGTTTTAACTAGTTTAGATTAGATTATGATTCAATATTTGTGTGTGTAGGTTTTTTTGTGCGTGTCTCTACATGTTTATGTATATATATATATATGTGTGTGTGTGTGTGTGTGTGTGTGTGTGTGTGTGTGTTTGCGTTTTGTAAAGAGTGTAATTGTGATAATTTGTGTTTTGTGTGATTGGGCATCATTTTGTTGATATTGTGAAGATCGTTTTTGTGTTTATGCGTTTGATAAGGTATGTAGTCGTGGTGGTTTGTATGTTGGGTTTTGTGTGTGTTTATTATGGTTTACTATTATTTTGTTCGTTATTCTTGGTTGATTTTTGATTTCTCTTTTCTGTATGGATTATATTTTGGATTATTATGGATTAGGTGTTAGGTATTGTGGTTTGTGTTGGTGATGAGATTGCGTTTTGTGATATATTTCTTCTTATCCTTTTCATATTAGTATTTAGGTAGCAAGGTTGATGCTAATTTAAATGCCTGCACTTCCTGATTATTTCATTCCTCTTGTTATTTTGATCCTTAAAGATGATGATAGTTAATTTTTCCTCCAGGAACAATTTACAGCGTCTGTTGCTGCTACTGTGTCGGGCTGCTTTTTTATAATTTCCCATTTAATTCTGTGAATGATTTTATTTTTTCTCTGGCTCCATATGTATTATGATAGAGTTGTTTTTTGTATTTTTCTGTTTTAAATGAGGTTTGATGATTATTAAATCTTTGTTTAAAAGTCGTTTCTGTATCTCCTGTGTAGGTTTTTCGTTCCATGTTTGCATCGCTTGTTACGGTGGTTTTATATATTATGTTGTTGTTTAGACTTTTGATGTTAAGTGAACAATTGTTTTTATTTCGACAGTTGCATTTGTTGTTGTTGTTTTACTGGTTTGCGTTGACGTGTTTACATTTGTCTTTGTTGTGTATTTTTTCTGTTTGGTTATTATTTTTCCCATGTTATCCATGCTGATATAACTGATTTTTACTGTAGTTTTGTTGATGATTTTTTATAGTTTGTTGTTTTTGGAGAAATGTTTTTCAATTAATTTGGAGAATATTTTTCTACTTTTGTTTTTATTGTAATATTATGGGGTAGGTGGAACCAGATTTTGTTTCTTTTTCTATTGTGTTTTGCTTGTTTTGTTTTCATTTGTATATTCTAGTTTTTTTCCGGATAAACGATATTTCTTAATACTTTTTAATGTGCTTTTTATTTTCGTTGAATATTTTTACGTCGCTGGAATTTGTTGATGGGTATGCTCTTGAATACATTAGGATGGTCATTGTAGTTTTTGCGGATGTATATAAGGTTTTTGTTAGTTTTCTGTATAGTTTATATGTGTTGTTGTTTAGATTGAATGTTATATCTAAGAATTTTACCATTTTTAGATTAGATTTTACGTCTATTTTGAATCCTAATATGTTGATGTTTTCTAGAATCTGTTTTCTTAATTTTTTGTAACTCTGGCGTTGCAATTTCTTACGATTATTATTTTTGGTGATGTTGTTAAACCAATTAATATAGGTGTATATTTGTTACTTATTTATGCAAGTCTGTGTTTGCACGGTCGCTCGCACAAACACTCACCTGCACGGAAAGACACACACACATACACAAAAAGAAACCATATACACGCACAGAAATTTGACTATAACCTAAATTAAATTGGTTAAAACTATACCAAAGTTAAGGAGCATACTAAATACAAACCAATGAAAAAGAATATAAAAGAAACAATTAATTGGTTTAACTACCCCATCAAATAACTGTTCTTCCATACAACTAAACAAAAGTATCAAAAACTAAGTAAAGTTAAATAATATAACACACTAAAAATACATATGCAGTTAACACAAACACACAATTGAACACACCATAGAGTTAACACGAATACACACATACACACACAAAGTTAGACACATATACACGTACACACAAACATACACGATCGGTGAGTGTGTGCGTACATGTTTGTGTATGTGTATGCGTACATGCGTGCACTTATATGTAGGCACGCACATAAACACACACCTGCACAAATATGCATAGACACACAAAGATCCAACAAAAAACCTAAATTAAATGGTCACCAATCAACCAGAGATCAACGAAGGTGGGGAAAGAAAAAAAGAGAAAAAAAATGAAAGAGTAGAAAGAAAAGGAAGAAAAATCAGCAATCAATCAACACCCATCGAGCAACAGGAAATAAATAACAGACTCATACGACAATAAAAGTACAAGAGAATCGAGAAATATCAGCAGTTTAACTCCGACGAGTTGTTATATAGCCACGAATCTCCGAAGTAAATATGAGTTAAGTGAAAAAAACTTTTTCATATTACACACACACGCAAACACACACACACACACACACACATATATATATATATATATATATATATATATATATATATATATATATGTCTGGCTCTTTAGGTTTACTTAGTTTGCTCTACTTAGCGTATTGAGCACTTTGCTTATTTTTACTTTACTCGTGCCGGAGATTTTTTTTTTTGGACTCTGAACTTTCATTCTACACGATTATTTTCGCCGGAAGTACATGTTCTTAGTTCTTTCTGTTTTTACCCTTTTTTCCTTTGGGTATTGGTTTGTTCATTTACAAGCTAAAACAGGACGAGTATAGCTGCTTATATTTATAAGATTATTAGTATTATATATATATATATATATATATATATATATATATATATATATATATATATATATTGTCACCTTTGTGTTAAAGTACACCCCAATATAACATGTAGATAAATTCTAACAGACTTCAATATAAAAGACCAATAACCAATATTTACCTATACACGAACCAAGTAAACGTTCGTAGATTAAGCCATAGGTAATGAATATTTGCATCTGAACTAAATAAATTACTTATGTATTCATATATGAAGTCCAAAATAAAAATATATGTCGGTATTAAATAAACGTCCAAGGGTTGACATGTCGTAACATTAACCAACGCGGCGCATATATTTTTACTGTTAGCGCAAAAACGCTAACAAAAACCATATGCTTACTTCTGATAAAACCTAAACAGTATTTTCTTTAGCTGATATCTAGGACTAGACATGCTTCCAGAGTTTCAGTATTATTATCATTAAAATTAGACACTCCAAATATACCACAATCTATTAAATTCTGTAAATATATATATCATTAAATGACGTTACAGCTGTAACAAAATTAGCAAGTTTACCAAGGGGAAGGATTTTCTTGAGGTGTTTTGGGTGGGAAAACCTAACGTGTAGATAGTTGTGGGTGTTTGGGATTCTAGTGTGCAGTGTTGTTTGTAGGTTTCTTTGTTTCTGTCAATCTAGATGCGGGTGTCTAAAATGTTACCGATCTTGATTTTTCGTGGTCGAATTTGAAGGATTCGTGTGCCGTTTTATGGTCATAAGGAATTTTTATAAGTTTCTCCTTACTTCCCATGTGTATGAAGAAGATATCATCGATATATATTTCATAGAATATGCAATCATTATTAGGGATAAATATGGCTCTCTTCAAATTTTCCCATGAAAATTTGTGCCATATGATGGAGCTGCAACGGTACCCATCGCAAAACAGATTGTGATATATATATATATATATATATATATATGTAATTTTCAATTTTTGCCTCTTCGCTTAGTTTAAATTTAACGTCGGTCATATTTGATTGGTCGATCAGAGTAAAGCCCACGAACGTTATATCCCCCTTTTATTTTTAGTAAAAAGAGGTTGTATTTTGATTTTAAATCTAAATAAATCGTTCATTCGCCAGTAATTTACAATCGCCTGATGAGATGCATTGATACGCATTGAAACACGACTGCAATTGTGTAACGATTTTAACATGTTTTTGCTGAAGTATCTTAAAATAAATAATATTGCTCTATTTGTATTGAGCGCACTTTTAAATTAAATGTTACGAACGTTGGAATTGTACTCTATTCGTTCTCATCTTACCTGTATATATATATATATTAAGAAATGGACAAGGTCCGACAATTTATTTATTAAAGACATATTTTTTATGTTTAACGTTGTTATTTTTATAGATACAAGTATTTAAGCAAATGCTCTGTTTATGATAAACAGTATTAAATAACATTTACCGAATGTCGCCTGAATGTCTTTGAGAAATTTTCCTAGAAAATATTCGTTCTTTGACAGGATTCGAACCTGCATCCTATAAACTCGGAATCTCGTACATTCATAACTGCTCAGGACGTCGAATGTAAACAAATGACGTCATATATTAAGAAATGGACAAGGTCCGACAATTTATTTATTAAAGACATATTTTTTATGTTTAACGTTGTTATTTTTTAGATCAAGTATTTAAGAAATTTTACTAACTTTTATAAACTTCAATTTCGTTCCATGAATCTCATCCTATACGGAACCGTCATATACGCTGATTTACCGCTAACGTTCGGTAGACAAGGTCGGGCATATCTCAGATCGAATGTAAACAAATGACGTCATATATTAAGAAATGGACATGGTCCGACAATTTATTTATTAAAGACATATTTTTTATGTTTAACGTTGTTATTTTTATAGATACAAGTATTTAAGCAAATGCTCTGTTTATGATAAACAGTATTAAATAACATTTACCGGCCTGAATGTCCGAGAAATTTTCATAGAAAATATTCGTTCTTTGACAGGATTCGAACCTGCATCCTATACGGAACCGTCATATACGCTGACGTGCCTTACCGCTTAGGCTACAAAAGAAGCGTTCGGTAACAAGGTCGTCTCGGTTCATAACTGCTCAGGCGTAAATGTAAACAAATGACGTCATATATTACCGAAATGGACAATCCGAAAATTTATTAAAGACATATTTTTTATGTTTAACGTTGTTATTTTTATAGATACAAGTATTTAATACTCTGTTTATCAGTAAAATAACATTTACCGGCCTGAATGTCCGAGAAAATTTTCATAGAAAATATTCGTTCTTTGACAAATTCGAACCTGCATCCTATAAAACCGTATATACGACAACGTTAAACATAAAAAATAAATTCGACCTTGTCTTTAAACAGAAAATTTCTTATATATATATATATAAAATATGTCTTATATATATATATATATATATATAAGGAATTGACCCGACAGATTTAAACAAAGATGACGTCATTTTATATACCTATTTCCCTTAAGTATTCCTTTTCAAAAGGTGGGCGTTGGCGCAATTAAACCAACTCAAAGGACGATTTCCGTCCAGGGTATGACGATAAACTACATCCGCATTCTGGGTAAGATGATAAAATACGTCCAACATCAAGGCCTCTGACTAGGAGGTTTTGAGAAGCGTGGAACTACCTCTTAATTGCTGGTTTTCTCACGTCCACCCTGACCCGGGGTGGTAGCACCTGTTCCGGTCCTAGCTATGGACATATAGCTAACCCCCAAACTGGGGTCAAAACACTATGAAAGTTAAAAATAGGTTTTAATACCAGAAATACTTTGTACAAATATTACCAGCAATACATTTTTGAAAAGAAAATACCAGAAAATTCGTTCTGGGAAAAAATATATTACCAGCAATAAAAATTGTCTGTATTAAATAACCCATTGAAGTTGACATGCCGTAAATCAAACCAAGACACAGTTTACAAAAGAATAGCCAATGAGGAGAACAAATTGGAACACCATTAAAACAATTTGTAATTGTAAATGATTAACGACTAAAATATATATTAAACTATTCTAAAAAAAAGAGTATAAAATAGAAAAGGCTTACTCATAGACCTCCAAGTAAACACAAAAAAATGTTCCTTCTCTCAAGATAGGCTCGGCTGATATAATTTAATATATACAGCTTTCGATTACTCATAACTGATGGCAGAGCGAGCTCAATGCAGCAGAGAAAAGAATATGCCATCGTACTCGGCGGCACAATCCGGGTTGTCTAAAAAAAAATGCTGCCTAATAGACGAATCGTTCACGGACTAAGTGGTTCCTGACGAAAGACTCTAAATATTCGATCTTAAATAGGCGGGAACGTGTTGCGCAATACGGGTTTTCAACATTTGACTGGTTCGTTCTATGTATACAGCATCGCACTGGCATTTGTATTTATATACCATTATAGTGAAAATAGTACAACCGATCTTTAATAAAAGATGGAAACACAGAACTAGTCTGAAAGACAGTACGCAACTTAACGGTTGAGTAGAATCCTATTGTTATGGGCGTGTTCTTTAACGCATATATCTTTTGTATTATTAATGATTCAAGAAAACAACGAACTCCAAATGTGAATCAACAAGTATATATTGAAATAACATACAAGAACAAAATATACAATAATTTGTATTCAATGTATAGATTAAGGGAAAAGAAGTTGCTTCCTTTTTACTGTATTTTGATTTGTGATTGATTGTTCAAAAGAAAGTTCTCTTTAGAGAAAAATGTTCAGAAATCAATGTTAGAACTAATCTGCTGTTAGTATAGATAACACAAGAATACATTTGATCTGAAAGTGTGTTGTGTTAGAGAAATTAACAGAGTCCTGGTTGATTGAACTTGGCTGAGTCACAGAGAGATATGTATATATGTATTACAAAATTCTGTGTCTGTGTGTGCGTTTGAAATGTTGTGAGTAAAGTCATAAGTTTGTGTTGACAGGCGAAATTTAGTGGACTCTACTGGCGGCTTGTGAAAAAGTCGCCTCTTTTAAAGCTACAGATAGGTTCCCAGCGAAACCGCGGAAAAGGTTGATTTCTGCACTAAAATATGTGATTGGTTAAGATTTGACCAATCGCTAAATTTGTACTAAGGAAACAAGTAAGCAAGTTAAAAACCGAAAAATTCAAAACAACGACTGCGATGGCTAAACTGTCCTATAGGAAGGCAGTATTGATTTATTAGCAAATCGCAGACGAATAAAATGTGTGCGTGGAAAAACATAGCAGTCGCTATACAATCAATAAGCAACTGACTCATTCTGTCTCACCATGGCAACTTTAAGTAAATGGGATAGGATCTAAAACAACTGCTTCCTTAAAACGCTTTATTTTGCATTTAATAACACGCTCAATGGCATCGACAGGAAAACCATTTTCAACATAAATGTATTGAATCTTTTCAGATTCTTCATTTAAAATATTAGAAGAAATCATTAAAGCTCAGTGGACCAAAGTTGATTCCAGGAGAATCTTGCGGTTCTACGGACTTCCAGTTCATGTATAAACCTGTAAACGTCATCATCATGGCTTAGCTTCGCAAAACGAAGATCATGAGGGAGTCTGTACAAGTCGCTTGCAGTCACATTTGTCACTGATAAGTCTAATGGGAGACAGTCATACAATGTCGCAGCAGTTTCAGCTGAAACTCCGGCCTGGGTTCGATGGCATAGCGTTGCAGTACTTCCTCTTCTGCCTCTTGTCTCTGAGAGCGGCCCTGTGGGTATTTTCAAAGAAGGAAACATCATGGTTGGTGGTACTTGCTTGAATTTTGATACTCTCCACATCTTGGGCTGTCCCGCTTGCTGACAGCCATCCTCTTTGTCTTCTTACAAATGCCTACATCACTGAATTCATTTATTTACTTAGGCAGCGCATTTCTTTATTAAACCTGGGGACGTCATCATCAACATGGCTTGGCTTCGCAAAACGAAGATCACGAGGGAGTCTGTACACGTCGCTTGCAAGCACGTTTATGAATGATAAGTCCAGTGCGGGACAGGCATACTCGGTCGTAGTATTTGCAGATGAAAGTCTGGCCTAAACTCGACGCCACAACATTGCAGTACTTTCTCCTTTGACTCTTGTCCCTGAGAGCTGCTCTGCAGGTATTTTCAATAAAGTTCCACGGTTCTCAGCTTGGGTTGACCATTGGCAATGTTTAATGTGACAGGCAACAAAAGATTCATAAACGTATATTTATGAAAAATACACCATCCCTACGTTCAACGAGAACATCCAAGAAGGGCAAAGTGCAAATACTCTACACATCCACAGTGAATCGCAGAGATGGATGAAGGGAGTTGAGTTTACCAATATAGGCCATAGCATAGAGTCAAAGATGGAGAAGATATCGTCAACATAATGCAAATAAACATGGGGCCTACGACACGTTTAACACAAAAGAGCCTCATGAAATCCCACAAATATATTAGCAAATATTGGAACCAAGGGACTACCCATTGCAACCCCATCAGTCTGGGCGTACATAGTGTTGTCAAAACTGAACTCAACCCCCTCAGTCGCTAGACGCATTCCTTTAAAAAACAAGGTTTCGTGAATAATAGCAGAACCCAAATGACCTTTATAAAGAACATCAGAAGACATCTGTATAGATTCTTGAAGCGGCACTTTTGTATAATAACAGACAAGGTCAAAAGACACTAACAGTTTATTTTCTGAACAAATTTACAAATTTCTAACAAAATCTGAAAATGTAAAAGAAGCAGAAATATTATGGATGGAGAAAAGATCCGATACGGGTTGGTGCATTTCAGCTAACCATTTCGCCAGTTCGTGCTGTGCATCATTGATAAAATAGGTCTGAGTGACACACCAGCTTTATGCAACTTTAGGTAATCCGTACATTCTTGGCCGTTGAGAACCGACACGTCTAATTCTTTTATACCCATTTTTAGAAATTAGGTTACTCTTATATACTGATAGTAACCATCTTTGAGTTCTCGTCTGTATTTTACCGATGATATCTCATGTGCTAGCAGGACCAATCTTCCTAAGCTAAGAGGAATTATTTAAAATGATCGCCATCTTATCAATGTAATCCTGACTGTTTAAGATGACTAAACCGGAACTCGTATCAGGCTTGGTTATATAAATGTCATTTCTAGGCTTCAAAGTTTTAATAGTTTGAAAATGAACACGCTGCCAAGCGAGAAAACCACCTTCTACAGTCTACAAAGAATATTCGCTAGGATTATTCGAGCAATCTAGCTTTAAGTACAGAAAACGAAAAGGTACGCAAGAGGTACGTCTACGTAAATATGGGTATCCACTAATAATAATGTCTAAGTAATAACGCATATATATATATATATATATATATATATATATATATATATATATATATATATAGTCAAGCAGGTTTGGTTAAATAATTAAGACGTATTATTTCTATGTATTTTAGTTTTAATCCTTTTAAGTCCACGAATTAATTTCTTGGTGGCTGTAGAAAATTGATCAAGAAAAATACCATAATTTTCTTACAAATAATTTTTATTTTCAAAAGTAGTTTCAAGGTCATCCGCAGGGTGTTAAAATATCTGTGGACGTGTATACAAGGTTTCCGTAAATTCAAAATAATTTTTCACTGTTTACCTTACAGCGTTTCAGATTCAAATTCAAATTTTCCATCATGCACGTTTGGTAACTTTTAGAATTTAAAAAAAGAAAGAAAACATTTTAATTTAGTATTTGATAGAAAAATTTGATGCTACAACCATTTAAGAACTTTGTTGCTACTCATACTTGAATTTATTTAT
>CAHIKZ030003261.1:1722500-1805000 GCA_903632075.3 Acanthosepion pharaonis | reverse complement strand
CCCTCCTTTATTCCCATGGGTTATCCATGGTATTCAGCCATCAGGAGAACAATATTTCTGTTGCCTAAAATCTCCTTTTTATCTGTTATGAAATTGTCCGCTATCTACTGTCATACACACCCATGTGTAAATTAATTGAAACAAAACGAATAATTCCGTTATTATTTGCTTTTTCTTTCGTATTTTCCAATGAATCATGTCTATTCCAGGAAGTCTTCCTTGCAGATCGACCACAGATTCTCGATTGGATTTAAATCAGGAGAGTTTCCGTTCCAGTCTATACTACTTTGATTTGCTCACTGGTAAGGTTTGCCAGGGTGTTCGTCCAGCGATACAATTTTCGTACGCTTCGTTGGAATAATGTTTATCGCAGACAATGGCCGTAGGACAACTAATCGACTGTCGAGACAATAGTGTCTTGGCGTGATAAAAATCTGATGCAATCACAGATGACGCAAGAATTTTCAAGATCAAACAAATTTCATCATACACCCCGAAAATAGATTCATATTACCGCACACCACTGCAAATGATCTAATCTGAGGAAAAAATAGAAATCGTTTACACGCTATCACTCTAGTGGATCTAAAACTGACCGTTAGTGGAAGAAAGGAAACTAAAGCGGTTCTTTCAATTAATTTGCACAAGGGTGTAGATGGATTGATATTATATTCAGCAGCCTTTTCTTTGTTTGTAACAAAATGTTCTTATTATTTAATACTTTGTTTAGATTTTCCAAGGCACCTTTCACTATTCCAATACACTTTGGGATTTCACTGTCACAATTTATGCCATCTGCTAAAACACTTACGTATTTATTTGCTTATGACAGCTCAAATTAAAATATTTGTTCGTATTTTTTTTTCCTTTTAAGACATCCTACCAACAAAAATGGCTTTCATTTTGTAGATGAGTCTGATGATTTTAAGTGTTTCCATTGTCAGGTTGTCTTTTTTTACCTGAACGGAAGCGGAAATCAGAGTGTAAACAAATACTAAGTATTTATATGTATTTAACAACTGATTCATACATCCTCATTAGAAAAGAAGCTTACTTGTGTCTCGATACATTTGTGACATCATCATAGCGCACAAACTCCATGACACCAATTCCTACTTTTTTACTCTTGTGCAAACCGAGGCGATATCTGCCATTTTGAATCTCATGCAAACCAAATCTATGTTGGTTGATTAATTGATTTTGTTTAGCGGCATATCAACGTCTAAGGGCTATTTAATGCCGATATCTAAATATTTTGAGCAGAATTTTTAGCTTCAACTACAGCATTTTTTGTCATTTTACTATAAATATATATTGTTGGTAACTTTTATATCATACAAAATGTATTGCTGGTATTTTTACTATAAAATCTATTTATATTTTCATAGTGTTTTGTTTTTGTTTGTGGTTTCTAACACGTGCTACCACCCGGCCAAATCTATGTTTACTGTGTTTACTCGTAAAAATGAAACATATTGGTACCGTTTTTAGTCTAGTGCAACGTAGATCTTTATCTTCCTTTATGGCTCTTATGCAAACTAAATATATGTCTATTTTTTTTAACTCTCACGTAAATCCAACCAATGTCTAAATGTTCGGACTAATTTCTACCTACGTCAGAATTCTGCATTAAATATCAATAATCCCAACAATAATCCCAACAATAACCGCAGCAATAATCCCAGAAATAATCCCCGCAATAATCCCAACAATAATCCTAACAATAAACCCAACAATAATCCTAACAATAAACCCAACAATAATCCCAGAAATAATCACAGTAATGATACCAACAATAATTGTAGCAATAATCCCAACTCTAATCCCAGGAATAATCCCAGCCATAAACCCAACAATAATTCCAACAATAAAAATATCTGTGATAATCCCAGAAATAATCCCACCGATAATCCCAACAATAATCCCAACAATAATCCCAGCAATAATATTCGCAGCAATAATATTCGCAGCAATAATATTCGCAGTAATAATCCCAGCAGTAATCCCAACAATTATTCCAAAAATAAAAACAAGCAATAATCCCAGAAATAATCTCAGCAATAATCCCAAAAATAATCCCAACAATAAGACCAGCAATAATACCAACAAAAATCCAAGAAATAATCCCAACAATAATCCCGGGAATATTCCCAGGAATTATTCCCGGAATAATCCAAGTAAAATCCCAACAATAATCCCAGCGATAATCCCAGAAATAATCCCAACAATAATCCCATCGATAATCCCAACAATAATTCCAACAATAATCCCAACAATAATCCCAGCTATAATTCCAACAATAACCGCAGCAATAATCCCAACAATAATCCTAGTGATAATCCCAGAAATAATCCCGGCGATAATCCCAACTATAATCCCAGCAATAATCCCAACAATAATCGCAGAAATAATCCCAACAATAATCCTAGCAATAATCCCAACAATAATCACATCAATTATCCCAACAATAATCCCAACAATAATCGAAGCAATAATAACAGAAATAATCCCAAGAATAATCCCAGCAATAATCCCAACAGTTATCCCAGAAATGATCCCAACAATAATCCCAGTAATGATCCCAGCAATAATCCCAATAATAATCGCAGCAATAACCCCAACAATAATCCCAGAAATAATCCCAGCAATAATCCCAACAATAATTCCAGCAATAAGCCCAACAATAATCCCAGAAATAATCCCAGCAATAATCCTAACAATAATCCCAGCAATAATCCCAACAATAATTGCGGCAATATTCCCAAAAATAGTCCCAACAATAATCCCAGCAATAATCGCAGCAATAATCCCAACAATATTCACAGCAATAATCACAGAAATAATCCCAGCAATAATCCCAACAATAATTCCGACATTAACCCCAGCAATAATCCCAACAATAATCGCATTTTTGTTGTTGCTAACATAAGTTCTTGTCGTTGAATAATTGTTATGCGAATGGCCGAAGTCGCTCGCTCAAAAAACGTTTATACAGTTTTACATACTGATCGAAGTTCACTTATTTCATCGAAATAAATGATTATATACATGCAGGCATGCATACAAGGTACGGTAGCTACCTCCTGTACATACCTGCATGTATATAAATCGAAATATATTATATACATGTAGTTATGCATACAAGATACGGTTGATAGCGGCTCGGATTGAGAAATCGTAGAGCCGAATTTCAGTCAAATTCACTTACGTGCTAAAACCCTTAGGAAAGTTAAATAGCAGGACAGGTCGGGTTCTATAGCCTTGGATGGCAACTGGTCTACCATAGAAAGAAATGGCAACCTACTACGGGGAAAATACTGTCTTGTTAATCATGTATGGAAAGATACATGATCGGCTAAGTGTGTATCTCGCATGGCACATAACTGATTGATACATGTAGGTAGCGTATTGAAAATTTATTTTCGAATGTAAAAATGAGTTCTTATCCTTTGTTTAGGAGATTATCTCGTTCTGGAAAATTTGTTATATTGTAATAATAAAGAAGAATTATAAAAAAAAAGAATCTCTTTATGATTCTTTTTTTCCAAGCATTACGTTATATTTGTCAATAAATAGAGTCTCACTCCCTTAATGGGTGGAGTATATCTGTGACACTTAATGACGGGGAGATAATTTTATTAAAATTTTATTTTGCTTACTATTACTGGGATTCTTTAAAGAAAATGAAATAAATTAGTCTTGTA
The DNA here is from genome assembly GCA_903632075.3 of Acanthosepion pharaonis. Lineage (NCBI taxonomy): Eukaryota > Metazoa > Mollusca > Cephalopoda > Sepiida > Sepiidae > Acanthosepion > Acanthosepion pharaonis. The sequence goes on along the minus strand of CAHIKZ030003261.1, from coordinate 1,801,296 downwards.
ACTTTATTTACTAAACGTTATCTGGCATAAGGTCACACGTATCGGTGCATGGAGCAGATCGCCTTTACAATGTAAGCAATGCTCTCCGAAAATAATCTGCTAATATAGTAATGATCCAAGGATATGTAATAAACCTTGTCTGGCTCAAGGATACAAACGTGGGGCGATAGGTATGGATGGAACTGAATACGGTATAAATTTACAATAAACGATTTCATAAAAATGTCTCTACAATGAGATGCCATAAATGTTGACTAATTATGGCATCGTCCCGGGGTGGGGAGCTACAAAATTTACCTATATAGATGCTCCGTTATCGTTGATTGGTACCGGAAGTTTCTTTGTTTTTTTTTAAGCATTTCACCCCAAGCAAGGCGGGAAGCCACTAGCATGCAAGAGGTTACAGAGGATTTGGAGCGAGAGCAGACAGGGGTGATAGACGAAAGGATGAGGAGAAGGATAGTGGATAGATCAAGGCAACTGGAGATGTCGATTGACATTATATTTGAATAGTTTGAGATTATAGCTATCAGGGAAATAGAAATAGGGAAGGGAGTTCCACAGGCGAGAGGTGCGAGATATGAAGCTATTGGAGTAGAAGAAACGGTTACATTTAACAGTTTCAACAGTGAAAGGGTGAGAGCGGGATGTCAGCCTCGTAGGACGCTTGAACTCATGAAGTCTGGGAACCAGAGAAAGCAGCTCATCGGAGCAGTTACCATGAAAGTATTTGTAAAAAAAAGAGAGAGAGAGGGGCGACGGCGCGTCTGTGAGAGAGCGACTGCAGACGAGATGCCAGATCAGGGCCAATTATATTGAATATCCGTCTCTGGATCTTATCAAGAACCCTGAGGCAAACAGAAGGGGCTCCAGACCATATATGGCAGCAATACTCCATGCAAGGGCGAATTGTTGATTTGTAGATCTGAAGGATCGATTCCGGGGAGAAAAATTTCCTGGCGCGGTACAGGGAGCCAACTTACCTTGCGGTGGACGAAGCAATTGACTCACTGTATTTGTTTCATCTTAAGTCAGCCGTCAACGTGAGACCGAGCAGCCGCAGTGAGTTGCTCTCGAGAAGTTGGGCGTCAGACATTCTAATGTGGGAGGGGGGCAGGAAAGGATCTCTGTGGTGATTAATAGAGAGCAGTTTTATTTTGGAGGCGTTAAAGTTAACCAGCCAATTCCTGCCCCAGTTCACAACCGACTGGAGGTCCTTTTCGAGACGAACGGCCAGGTTAGTTTTGTCAGCGAGACTAGATTTGTTTTTCAGGCAGGAGTAAATTGTAGTGTCGTCCACGTAGATGCCTACTTATATATTAGTAATTTTACAGTCCCTTATGTGGCGATAATCCAAAACTTGGTACAGTTGATTTAAGTAATTGCCGCTACTTTCATATTACAAATAAAGTGCAAGTCAAACTGTGCTTTTATCATTTGGAAGGAAATCTTAGTATTGCAATGTGTTGATTCATTGTTTCTTCTCAGATACGGAATTTAGATTTTTCCTTATTTTTTGACTTATATTTGAAACAGCTTATAGACGAATACACACGCTTCTATAGCGAATGGAGTCAAGAGGAGGTCATACTGATGTGCTGGAATTGATAGATTCATACCTTTTTCAAGGCTATTAGTGTGAATCCAAACAGTAATAGATAGAAATTGATCTCAGTTTGTCGTTGTGCCTACGGCTGTTATCCGACTCTTATAATTCTTACTCCCAAACAAAACGGTCAAGTATTATTTCTCTATCGAGTTAAACTTATTTTTTCTCTTTGAAATGATTTGAATCGCATAGCTTAGAACCGTTCAGTAACATTTCTAGCTGACACTGAGCAAAAAATATTGATAAGTAAATTATCCAACCAAGTTTGCCTGGCTCTGATTAGTTGATTAATTTTCTGATAATAAGGGTATTAGTCTTCTGAAGGTCGAAAACTTGCAGTAGTTTTTCTATCCAAAGTTGTCGCAAGTGATTGTTTTTTCTTGTGATGAATTCATTTAACGAGAAAAAAAATATTATTTGTCTAGTGTTTAGGGATTCTTTCAGAGACAATTTCTTTGAGTAGCTCTTTCTTTCAACCGCTATTTCTTTGAGCCGATCAATTCTCTTTTCTTGTTTGCTTTTTTATTTTACAGTGCATACAATCAGAAAATAAACAATTAAATTTGATAACCATTTTTTGTATTTGATGAGCCAGCACTGATGAAAATATCATTTGTAAAACTGGCAAATAATATATCTGAAACATCTGCGACTTGCTGATGACTTTTAACTCGTCTCAAAATCATCGGATGATTGGCAAGAAATAAATAAATGATCAGGTGAAGCTTCAGCGTAGATATAGAAATAAACAATAACAAGAGTAATGTTCTATTTTAATCCATTAAAGTTGCGATGAGAATAGAAGTCGTAGAACTGGAAGATTTCCAGGAAGCATCCATTTATAAGATAAGAAGAAAAGTCCCAGGATAGTAATCTTAAAAAGTGTATTATAAATAATCATATATTAGTAATGGTGAAATCAACTGTTTGCTTACCGGAAACATTCGGCATTCATATACCAAGAATCAACGTCACTGTCGGTTGCAATTTACAAAATCTTTCTTCTTCAAACAGCTTTTACAGAAAATTAGATTTCTTAAGTCCACTAAATGTTATAGTTCTTTCTATTAGTGATGAGTTTCCTTCTAAGCTTTTTGTTTTTGCCACTGTGGAAAGATAACAGCTAGATTATATCATTATTTACTGTGGAAACGAGTTTTATGGTTGTTGCTATTGGAATTTTTCAATTGATAGAGTTTATGTTATTTTTTTAATGTTCTGTGTTTGCTACTTTGAAACGATATATTATACGATCCGAGGAAAAATTGTCTTTAAAGGATTTATTCGTCGCAATCATTTTTAATCATTGAGCTGAAAAACGTTTTGTGCCAAGATGATCATTTCAACATTTCTGAACGAGAAAAGAACTCGACAAAAACACTGAGTAAAGCAAAGAATTAATGGAAGTAGCAATGCAATGAATAAGAATTCTAAAAGAAAAAAGATATCATGCATCAAGATACGGTCGAAGAGATAGAAAGAAATTAACATAGGTCAGAAAAAGGCGATGAGAAACGGATCAAATGGATCCTGGAATGGACTAGGAGATAGAAAGAAACTAACTTGGATCAGAGAACGGAACAAGAGACAAAAATAAACTAACATGGATCGGGAGATGGACAAGGAATCAATATGTAGAAAGAAACTAACATGGACCAGGGAACGGACAAAAATGGATCGGGGAAACAAAATGGATCGTAAGATGGATCGATATGTGGAAAGAAACAAACAGGGATAAGGGAACGGACAAAAATGGATCAGGGAAACAAAATGGATCATGATAGGGATCAATATGTAGAAAGAAACTAACATGGATCAGGGAGCGGACAAAATTGGATCGGGGAAACAAAATTGATCAGGACAGGGATCGATATGTAGAAAGAAACAAACATGGATAAGGGAACGGACAAAAATGGATCAGGGAAACTAAATGGATCCGAACAGGGATCAATGTGTAGAAAGAAACATGGATCAGGGAGCGGACAAAAATGGATCACGGAAACAAAATGGATCCTGACAGGGATCAATATGTAGAAAGAAACTAACATGGATCAGAGAACGAAACGAGATATAGACAGAAATTAATATGTATCAGGAATCGGACAAAATGGATCATGAAATAGAACAAAAACTAACATGGAAAAGGGAATGGACGAAATGGATCAGAAAGCGGCGGAAGAGATAGAAAAGAAATAATGGAGATCAATGATCAGACCAAGAAAAGAAAGAAATTAACATGGATCAGGGAAAGGAAAAAAAGCAATTGGGAACTTACCAAGAGATATTAAGAAAATAATATGGATGAAGGAACGAACCAAATGGATAGTGGAATTGACCATAGTCTTGGAGAAAACTAACAGGCATCAGGAAACTGACCATGACAAAGAAAGAAACTTAGATGGATTAAGATACGGAACAAGAGAAAGAAAGATGCTAACACGGATCAAGATACGGATCAAATAGAACAGGGAATGGAACAAGACATAGAAAGAAACTAACAGGGATCAAGAATCAGATCAAATAGATCATGGAATGGACTAAATGTATTGTGATTTGACCAAGAGATAGAAAGAAACTATCATGGTTCAGAGACTAGAACAAGATAGAGAAAGAAGCTGTAAGAAAATTGGATCAGGAAATGGATCATTTGATAGAAGCAAATTAACACGAAACCGGGAAGAGATGAAATGGAACAGGAACGAAAAAAAGTAATAGAAATAAAGTAACATGGACAAAAGGGAACAGAACAAAAGATATTAAGAAACAGACAAAATGGATCAGGGAAGGCACAAGGAATTAGAAAGATACTAAAAGTATAGCGCAACAGATCGATTGGATCAGCGAAGGGATCAAAATTATAAAGGAGCAAATATTCCAACCACCTGAAGAAGGCCGTAGCGTACAACGACCGAATCGTTGTAATAAATATGGCGACAAAGATGAGGACAAGAGTCCGAATAATGTACATGTTTGATATTACATTTAAATTTTTTGAAGATTGTAGTTGACACGAAACAATGCTCCACTACACACGTTCTTGGTTTTAACGACTACTGTGTACACTGAGATTTCAAAGTGGCTGAGCACATTCATTCTTCTCCATATTTGACGATCATCTGTTCCCCAACATGAAAAAAATTAGCTGAGAACCAATATCGCAATGATACTGACTGTTAGTAACTGTTAATGACTTTTCTAACCAAAAGATTAAAAGTTTCTTCACCAATGAGATCCAAGCACTGCAACTAGAATGGAAGAATTGTGAGGACTGCAAAGGGGACTATGTTGAAATATAAACCTCATTTGGTTATATTTTATGAGAGTATCTTGGTTAGCCTATGTACTTTTCAGCCAACACTCCTTAGTTATATTAAATAGTCAATCCATACTTCAACCCAACCTATTTAATCTATTTAATCTGAAAATGTAATTTCAGATATTTTTACTTCCTTCTTTCACTTTCTCAATATAATCAACAAGCTGCACCTGTCTAGCTAAAAAAAAACAACGGAAATATCAGATATGTGTGAAGTTAATGCATAACAACTATAACAAAAGTTGATACATAATCTTGCCTTCCAACTCCATAACAGCCACCATTGAAAATGACTTATCAAACGTTGATCTAAAATTCATCAACAGCACCTCAAAAGCAATAACAGCTATAATCAATACCAAAAGAGACACCATCAACAACAGGACAGAGACAGGAATCTTTAGAATACACTGTACAAAATGGTCACTGGTTTATATCGAAACCAGTACCTCCAGAATTTTTTCAAAGGATTGAAGAGATATGATCCATAATAACACTGGATCACATCTGACCACATTTTCGACTTAATAAATGCCAGTTTGATCAGAAGAGAAAAGGATTCACCAAAATGAAAATGCCTTGAACGTGTTCACAATTCTCGATAATAAAAACAAAAGCAAACAAAGGATAGAATAGGAGTCAATATTTTAACAAAATGCAAATAAGTGTTCCTATGTTGATAATGTTCTTGGATAATTGGATAAACAACATTAGTAGCTGTAAAAGGCATTTTTTTTTGTTTGAGATTATAGTGTTGCATGGATTTGTGATAGGAGATAGATTTTCCCTTCCTAATACAGTTGGGTGCATAATCTATTAAAAAACAAAATTCTAAAGCAATATTATGGAAATGTCATGCCTAGTTCACAAAAAAAAACTCTTCTAGAAAGTTCCCATCCTAAAAGCTCCATTAAACAAGCTCTAAATCTCTAAGGTCATAAATAGTATCATCTGTGCTGACCAAGTAGAGGAATATTTTCATACCTTCAATCAACTTGCCATTTGCCTGCAAAAAGTTGTTTTAACCCTAAATTAAGTTAGTTCATTAATTACTCTAACTTAAAATTTGCAGAGGTCAATGCCAGCTATTCTATATTCATTCTCAAGTTACTCATATATTAATCCTAAAGTCCCGATCAGATTGACATTTATTAAGTTGAAATTGTGATTAGATGTATTACAGTGAATCGCCAGTACATTTAAAGTGTTATATAGCATATCTCTGCTATGCCTTTTCTCAGGCAAAAATTCAACAATAAACCAAAGACCAGGACCATACCCAATATCCCCAATCATTGAAAAAGCAATAATAGCACAATACCGTGTACAAGCTAACAGAATGAAACAGATCAGCTTTTATATATTTAATATAAAAACAAACACTTTCCAATCATTGGTTGACGGATCTGATTAAGTAATTTAATTTATTGCGCCTCTTATCTGCAAAAATCCCAATGGATTTTCATTCCACACAGCTTTGCGTTACATTCTGACCTGAAGAAGCCAAGCCCAATACAAGTCATGTTTGGCCAAATGCATCATCTATAATCAGATAAATTAATTTAATTTCTTTCCCCTCTTATCCTCAAATATCTGAATATATTTTCCTTACACAAAACATTGACTTTCCAGCCTGAAGCTGAAACCAACAAACATCGTGACGGTGAAACATGTCGTGTATAAGCTTCTCCCTTCTGTCTTATTATCTCCATATATGGGTTAATCTTGCCATAATGAGCGGGAATAGGAAAGAGTAATGAGGAGGACAATAAATAGCCATTGAAGTTGGCTAGAAAGCATGGAACCGGAAGGGAGTTCCACAAGCGGGAAGTGCGAGAAAAGAAACTGTTAGCATAGAATTTATGGTTACATTTAGCCAGATAACCTGTAAATTGTGGAGATCTCGACGCCAGTCTAGTACTGCGCTTAAATTCATAAAGACGAGGGGGCTATAGCAAGGAGCGATATTTATTTCCGCTTCAATACAGAAAATGTGGAACAAGGCCAAAAATGGGTTAAAGGACGGTCTTCTTCTGCTTTAACATTAAACTTAGCTAGCCACAAATCACTGGCCCAAACATACCACAATAATCCCATCACCAAAACAACACATTCTTACTTACCTTTCTTACTACATCCACCATAATATCTCATTGTCTCTATAAAAATCCTAACTAATCCCCATATGTACAAAGAGCTCATCCGAACAATTACCATGAAAGTATTTATAGAAAAGACGCAGAGAGGCAACCTTAACATTCGAAATAGTTAGATAGAACGTCAGAGTGGGAGGTTAGTTTAGATAAAGGAAGGTGACTCTGGGGTGAAACTCCCTCTGCTTTGGGAAAGACTTCAGGAGTAAATGCTGAGAATAAAATCTGCTACCTGAATCCTAATAGTAATCTGACGTTGCATTCAACCTGGTTTCGTTAGCTCCTGAGGTGAAACCGATGCCAGCAGTATTGACTTTCACTTGGACAGCATCGATAACCTGGAGAGGAGAAACGTGCTGCATGAGCCAATGTCGATCTTGTCTTGGCCTGCGCCCAGGAGAAGACACCACGTGTCTCCTAACCGAAGTGTCAAAACACGGAAAGCAGTATCTACCAGTTTGAAACCTGCGCTCAACTTGTATGTAGACTCTGCGATAACACGTCCAGATGATTCAAAATCTCCACAGGCTCAGATCTAGCCAGCGTTTCCGGGGACTAAAGTTGCCGCAGATTGAGGATTAAAAATTGACGAAACTATAATCTTATATTTTTATAGTCTTATATTTTATTTCTATAGACATATATTTTTAAGCATTTTAAATCCTTTTTCTTTTCTTTAGTGATGTTTATTTTCATTTTCCCACCATTTAAAATCAGATTAAAATAAAGAAAACCAAAAGAAAGTATATTAAATATGTCTGAATCATTTCCAGAAGAATAAAACTACAACTGAGCTTTCTCTGTTGGAGTGAATGGGTTAATCCAATCCGTAGCCATCTGCGTTTAAAATAAATTCTTTATCATAGACGTATAGCATTAACCTTTAAAAGATTTTCTTCCTAATGGTGGCTCCAAGACATCAACAAAAGCGTCTATAACTTTTCTCTCATCTCATTAATTTCGTACATGAGATTTAGAAATAAAAATGGATCCTGTAATGAAGATACCTGTTTCTTTTCTAAGAAATGAGTAACAAGATGTTTTTTTTCTTTCTTTTTCTCTCGTTTTCCTTTATACTTTCATCTTGTTCTTTCTTTCTTTCTTTCTTTCTTTCTTAGGCCTTCGGCCACATCAGGTTAAAACACGTACTCCTATACGATCAGTGAAGTTCAACGTCGTGCCTGTTTCAGTATCTCGATGACTGAGCGCCATGGGAATACCAGGTGCTGTAAATGTGGATGTGCAGGTGGTGTAATACATAATTGCACGGAAGGGTTAATCGGAGAGTCAAGTTCCAATCCCTGTCGGGTTCGTTATATCCACTTAAACGCAAATTAGAAAAAGGTATGTACCCACCCACCCCACACTCCATCCCCAATTAATTGGTAACACTTATATCACTAAAACCATTATTATCTCCAAAAATGCTCTTTCAATCTAAAAATATTTTATGGCTTTAAATAACCTACAAATGGTTGAAAAACCGTAGAAAATTAATTAATCAATCTTTCCCGTTTTATTCTTGCTTTCTTTTTTCTCTCTTTCTTCTTTTCTTTTTTTCTTTGTCTTTATTTTATCTTTAAGCTCCCTGCTTATAATTTAAGTTCCTTGTTTGTAATTCATCGTTTCTTTCTGTTTTCGTGTTTTTTTTAATTTATTTTTCTTTTTTTTTTCTTTTTTTGCTGTTGCTTCTTATTTTTTTATTATCTCTTGTGTTTTCCTTTCTTTCGCCATATTTTATCGATTTCTTCATATTTCTACCATATCATTTTTTTCTTTTTTCCTTTTCTTTTCCTATTTTTTCTTTCTTTCTTTCAAATTCCCCTTCTTTATATTTATACATAATTTTCATTTTTTTTCTTTCTGTCTTCATCCCTTTCTTCATTATTATTTCAATCTCTCTCTCTTTCTTCCTTTCTTCTTTTTTTCTTTTTTTCTTTCATACAATTTCAACATTATTTTCCTTCCTTCATCTTCTTTTTTGATTTACCGATACTCATTCATCTTCTTTCTTTTTTCCTTATTTCTTCATATTCTTTTTCTTTATCTATATTCATGGTTTCCATTCATTCTTTCTCTCTTTCTTTCCCTTTCCCCTCCATGTTTTAAATTAATGCAAATGTACAAATCATTCTATCGCCAACCTGACGATCAACGCATCGCAACAAAATGGCGAATACAATAGCTAACCTTCGATAGTCGTATTGTCTGTGAATACTGCCACTTATTAGCGGCATTAAGCCCTTTCCCGCCGTTACCTGGGCGCGTCCAAGTCAACTTCAGTCAAAGTGCCATTAACACCACCACAAAAATTGGCGGCTTCGACTCTAATGGGGTGTCGCCATATTGGGCGTACGGAGCCAGAGATTCAGGTTTCGGTCTGCATTAATTTAGGCCGAAAGTCTTAGCTCCACTCCCAGAGATTATGGGGCGAGGCGGATGAAACGGTCGGTTATATATTTCCATCTACCGTAACAGCGATAAAGAAAGGAACTGACCGCAGAGTCATTCCCATCCCTACAATGTCAGCTGGGGCAGTCCTCGAAACCGCTCGTTCTTTTAATGAGAATATAATAGCGTACAGTGAGATATGTGCAAATCGTTACTATTAATCATGCAAATATCTAAGTCTATTTCTATCTATCTTGTTCATTTGATATCTCTATCTATCTATCTATAAATATATATATATATATATATAGAGAGAGAGAGAGAGATAGATAGATAGATAGATAGATAGATAGATAGATAGATAGATAGATAGATAGATAATATTAGTGGTAAATATACACATACATATGCAAAATATATATACATACATATACATATATACTGGTATAAAAAAAATAATTCCAAGGGGATGGAATCCAGGTAGAACTCAATGTTCAGGACAGAGTAAGGATATAATAAAAAGGCTTAAACACTAATATTCCATGGTCATAATTTATTCCATTGAAAATTGTAAATACGATCCAATTCACCAGACCTACAAAATAATGGTAAGGTCTGATGAATTGGATCGTATTTACGATTCCAATGGAATAAATTATGACCATGGAATATTAGTGTTTAAGCCTTTATTATTATTATTATTATTATTTATATATATATATATATATATATATATATATATATATATATATATATATATATATATATATATATATATATATCAGTTTGTTCATATGTATCTAAGTTGCTAGATAGATAGAGAGATAGCTATTTCAATCTGTTAATTATCTATCTTATCTATCTATTTATCTATCTCGGTCTGTTCATATCTATCTATCTATCTATCTTAGTACGTTTACATATATATATATATATATATATATATATATATATATATATATATATATTATATATATATATGTAAGCCCTAAAGAGCCAGCAGGTTTCACCTAAACGAATTGTCAGGTGTATTTGGCTCTTATTAGGTTTCGTGTATTGAGTACTTTACTTTCACTCGATATGGACGTTTTTTTTCTTTGGACTCTGAGCTTGAATTCTCGACCATTGTTTTCGCCTCAATTTCATGTTCTTAGTTCTTAGTCAATTGAGATGGATTGCAAACTATCTATCTATCTATCTATCTATATATATATATATATATATATATATATATATATATATATAGCTAAGTCTTTTCAGTATCTATCACTGTTATCCATCTATCTAAGTTTGTTCATATATATCTTTTTAATTCTCTTCATATCTATTTAAACTACCTATCACATTCAATTGATTTCTAACTATTTAAATATCCCCAGATTACATGCGACTCATCGGCTTTGGGGCGACTTGGCTGTAGGGTTGCCAGAAATTTATCAGTGGTGACAACCAATCGCCGTCTGGGTTCCATTCCGGGTTTTCTGTCTGGATTTACTTCCAAATATTAATTAATACAATTCCTGATATATGCGTGTCACATTTTATTATATAAGTCAATGTTTCAAAATAAAATTGATATTAAGAAACTGTTATTGCTAATAGGGCAGGTCTGTTTTGGAACTGCGGTATTGCACTCAGTTTGACAGTCGGGGTTTGACATGATAAATAATGACGTAAAATATTTTTTTATCAAAATGGCTATGTTTAAAAATGACGTTTATGGTCAAAATTAGAGCATTGGAATTTCATTCCGGTGATCAGTGAAAGCCTTATAGCACAGCCATATAAAATTTATAATTTACTAAGTCTTTATAAATTATTAATGAACAAGATGAATCATACATGCACATTATTACTAAATCATTGTGCCATCAAATACAATCTTCGCTTACTTCAGAGGGATATTATACTGAACAATTTAGTCATGATGAAATATATTATACAGTGCAGTAATTTTAGGATGATTTTCAATAAACAATGCAAATTTAAAACATTGTCTTATAATTTGCATCATGTTTAGATGCAACAGATCTGTCTTCTTCAGTTCGTTTAAAGTGTGCCAGCAATATTCAAAGCAAGGAGTAATAGTAGATTTATAAATAAGATAGATTCTGGCGAGTATGCAGTGTAACACTAAATGCACATTTATACATCCAGCAGCTGCAACGTGTCAAAACGCGCCCTGTGCTCATATATAGAAAAAATGTTGGTCTCCTCAATGACAACACAAGGCCGCATACAGATAGTATAAAACAGAGAAAGAAACTACATTTCCTTTGGGACGTTCAACCCGACCCGCCGTATTCACCTGACTTTGTACCAACTGACTTTCACCTCTTTTTGATTTCTGCAAAAGATTTTGAAAGTGAAAATAATATAATTGAATAATGTAATTCTTTGGAGAATAAATTTAACAAAGTAAAACTGAAATTATTTATGACTCAAGCTAATATTCTTGGTAGTAGGTCCCGGATGGTTCTTCACATCTCTCTGGATATTTCTTGCCGCACGAGATAATACCTTAGGTTTTCATTCTCGTCCTTTGAGGTCTTTCACGGCGTCGACATCAAGAGTGCCGACGCTGTGAAAAACCTCAAAATTCTACATTATTTACATTATTCGGACTAGAGTCTTCATCTTTGTCGCCATATTTATTACAACGTTTCGGCTGTTGTACGCCCCGGCCTTCTTCAGGTGGTTGGAATATCGAACTGAACCCTTTATTTCGCTCATTGGGGTAGACTTTCTAGTTCCACGTACCATGTTTAATGGATGTCAGTTATCAGTTATCTCCTGTTTATATCCCTCTGAAAGTTTTCTACTACCTTAACCGGGTAATGAACTCACATTCTTTGGGTCCTGTCACTGGATCTAACCAACGTCTTCATCCACTGTGTCATGTTCCATCTGTGTATGAATTTCTGGGTATTATAAATCTAATGTCTTCAGTATTCATTAAACTTGGCACGTGGAACTAGTCTACCCCAGTGAGCGAAATAACGGGTTCGTTTCGAATTTCCAATCATCTGAAGAAGGCCGGAGTGTACAACGGCCGAAACGTTGTAATAAATATGGCGACAAAGATGAGGATAATAGTCCGAATAATGTAAATAATGTACATAATAACTCATCTCAGAAATATAGACAGATACTCAAAATTCTATGTTAATGGTTTGAACTCTTGGATCTGGCACGTGAAATTGCTTGAATATAGCTCTAAATTCTTCCTCTGTAATCACAATCTTTAACTGGAGATTCTTTCGTAAATTTTCATCCTGTCGACTGATATCCTTTAGGCGGGAAATGAAGAACACTGCCCTTTATTTAACTACAGTCGTGAAGCACACAATAATACTCTGCCGTAATAACAATCTTTTTTTTTTCTTTTTTTTTTTTCGAAAGGAAATTAAAAAAAATTAAATCTCTTCCTGTATCGTTCATTTCCGTTATGTAAGATTTAAATCGAAATAGTTTTGTACATGCCTTTTGCGATTAAATTGCAGATTAAATGTCAAAGAAACTGTTATTTCTTCCACTCTTTTTTCTTTACATATCAATTTCGATCATAAAGAAGCATTTATTTAATAAAATATTTAAAACGTAATCATATTACAAAGGTATAGATAACTTGATATTATTTCATACTGTTGTCTAAAACTTTTCATTCTAAGAGTTATATATTTTGCCGCTGATAAGAAGTGAGATTTGATTGATAGGTGACCTTATAATTAAGGAGATAATTTGATAGTCGGCTCATCAATCTATAATCATTAATCTCCATGTTTTGATACATCACTTCTGTGGCCTAGTATCGAACTCACAACGTTTTAGGTCTAGTCACTGGATCTAAACAACGTCTTTATCCACTGGACCATATGTCCTCAAGGGCTTGGAGAGCTGAATTACAGGGAAATAACTGAGACAACCTGACGAGGTATGACACGTGGAACTAGAACAATGTACATCGGTGGACGAAATAAAAGGTTTGTTTCGAAATTCCAGTCATCTGAAGAAGGCCAGGCGTACAACGGAAGAAATGTTGGGAATATGGCAATGAAGATGAGGATAACAGTCCGAATAATGTAAATCATGCAAGTAATCATACTATCTCATCTCAGAGATATAGAGAGACGCGTAGAAAACGGAATGATGACGAAGACGTACACTTTTTTGGTTATTGCTGCTTTTTACTAAACGAAAAATCTTTTTTTTTTTCAGGATCCTGTAATATCGTCACATTCATCACATTTCCTTCAAACAAAATATAACATATCTGCAAGGTAGAAAAGACGTTCCGTGTTAGCTGGGTCGACGCAAGTCACTGAACAATGAGCTAGAAGAGAGTGAGGCTTCCGGACCCAGTATGAGCTTCTTTTAACGTGTACTCACGTAGTTCCTAATGCTCTCTCTTGATTTTGTTGTAATCCATTTTCAGGTTTCTTTTTTTTCTGAGGTGTGTCTCATGACAGTTTTTTCTTAGCTAATTTCTTTGCTCCGTCACCGCATAATTATTGAATATATGATCAACGTATTTTCTTCTTGTTCAGGGGAAATTATATAGTCTTCATCTATTGGACAGCCACTACATTATTTTGCTTTCTGGTGTGTGCTTTTTATGTTTCCTTTAGGTAGCAGTTATTCTTCTGTGCCTTTTAGCAATGTCCTGACAGTATACGGTTTGTCTCTTCCAAATTATTCACTGATAGCTAGATTTTATTAGAAATATCTGAAAATGTTTCTGATATTTCTAAATTAAGCGCAAATAAAGTCTAGTTCTATTTTCCATTAGACATTTCTTCAGAGAGCGTCAGGTCAATGGCATTCGGAGATTTGTATCTCCATCTTAGTTTAAAAAAAAGAAAACATATGACACTTTTATTGCAAACTAGCAACCATATCCTGCTGGTCGATCAGAAAAAAGTGTTCAATTAGAATGGAGGAAAAACAGCATCATGCTTAGATGTAACGCAATCTATCTCCCTCAATTACTTTAAAGTACTTTCATTAAAAAGCATTTTGAATTAATGCATTTACTGATATAACAGAAATAGTCTTTATTTATTCAATCAAAGTTAGCTGAGGACACGAAGGGGTAAAACAGGCAACATGAAGACCAACTTATTATTTTGCGGGTTTTTGAAAATCAATTTGTCAGTGTGCTACTTGGAATATAAAAGAAGATACATTTATAAAGCAGTTGTTAAATTCGATAATAATCGGTCGAAAGCTCAACAAAAAATAAGAAACCAATAAAAATCGCCATTTTTCGCTATTTACACAGGTTTTTCAATATATGGCTTGAACTCAGTTATCACCTTAAGTGACTGCTAAACAATTAACTTATTTTTGGCTACAATTGAGTGAAGTTTGTATTAGATTGCTTGAAAGTTAAGGGAGTTTTTAGCTTAAAATTTGTGTTGAAATCGATTTTTCGTTTCTTACGGTTTTTCACTAAACACCATGGAATAGAAATAAAAAATGAAGTATCGTTGAGCTCGGCATGATGTAAGTAACCTACATACCGAGTTTGAACGAAATCGGAGGGAAAAAGTTGAATTTATCCATTTTTGAAATTATCGATTTTTTACGCTAAGAACCTCTCTCTTACATTGTACAATGTATATGTCAAGTTTGGTCCAAATTGTTTGGATGGATCTCGAGTGAAAAGTTATCGCACAGACATCATCTTTTATATATATAGATATAATCTGGTCGTAGAAGTTTTGTACAGCAGACGGAAAGAGAGGATTGATGTTCTGAATTTCAATACACGAAGAAGGTGGAGAGATTAACAACAGATAGACAGCTAACCTCGCGAGGATTATCGTGAAGCAAAAAGCAGTCATTGCTTTATAAATTTCCGCTGTGATATCGCTTCATAACACTTACTTTCTTTACCAGACCCCAGAAACCTCTTTCTTTTAATCGTCTCATAGAATCCTTTCTGCCTTCCATAAGCATGCCTGATTCCAACCCCCAGGATATGGACTCATTGTAACTTCTTGGGATGACGTTTTCCACTGACAGGAAATATTATATTGAATCCATTGCTAGGTCTACTGCTAGGAAAGTTAGTGTTCTGCTACACAAATTCTCTCTCCAGAATCTATCTTACTCATTTATATGTCTACCATTCGTTCATGCACTGAAGGTTGCTGACTCGTATGGTCCGGTGTTTTTGCCAAATATTTAGAGATTCTTGATAAAATGCAAAGAAGAATCAGCAATATTATTGGTCCTAACATGGCATCTGGGCTCCATTCTCTCATTCACTGCCATAATGTAGCTTCCCTGTGCCTTTTCTATAAATACATCTATGGTAATTGTTCGGATGAACTCTCCGCTATGGTACCTAGACATTATGAATTTAAGCGTAGTCCTAGAATGGCATCAAAGTGCCATCAATTTACAGTTGAATTGGCTAGACGGAAGTTCTATGCTAACAGTTTCTTTTTTCTCGCTTGTAGAATACTCTACTGGCTCCATTCTTAACAGCCAATTTTGATCTTGGAAAATTTAAGTGCAACGTCAATCGTTATTTTCTGTTTGTCTGATCACTCTTCTATTGTTTTCGCTCATTAATGTTTCTGTTTTCTAATTCTTTAGCGCCATTAAACCTTTGTCTCTTAGTGGCTTTATTGCCTTGCTTAGGCCGAATTCGATAAATAAAAAGAAGAAAAACAGATTAGACTTCATCTAATACAGTTCAATTAGCAGCCATATTGACATTTTTTTATTTGACTGTCTATACGAAAATCTCATAAAATGATAACGGTTAAATTTTGTGTTTTAGTACAGATTAATTTTGTTTGCAAATCTCTCGACAGAATCAATCCATGAAAAGATTTACGTTCGTTCTGATAAAGGAATGGTAATTTATCACCCGGCATCATTCCGTAAATCAACATTCTGTGTCTGTTCAGCCATTTTTACACCTAACATTATTGCGTATCTGTTTATATAACAAAGTTAAAAGGAAGAAAATTTAGCAACAAGCAAACGAATAATGACACCCAAAAGATCCTCCAATACTGCACTGTTTGCAGAAAGAACATACGGTGTTAAAAAATTTGCGAATCCAATTTTGACACACAGGTGATTAACGAGGATTCAACCCAGGGAGAAAAGAAAACTGTTTCTTTTTTTTACACATATGGATTTCCTAGTAATTAACCCTTAAAAATAAATCATCATCACATACGAACAGCTATATTTTCCAACCTAATCCTTTGACATCTATTTGTTTTTGACTCAAGGAATGGAAGATTTTGTACTAGTAAAGCGAGTTTTTCGACTATTTTCTCTAAAACTCCTTTCCGTCAGGCCTCTCCATGGTTTCCAAAGTCATCATATCTGGCTGACAATCATCTCCGTCTAAAGACACTGGAAGCCGGAAGCGGCACAAAAGCTGATTTAGGAAATTGGTTGAACACTTCAGCCTTTCCTTCTTCTTTTATCGACTTTCTTAAACGCCATCTTCCGGGACACACAAAGAACTCATCCATCACTCTTCTTCTATGTCAATCACCTTAATACCCAATTTTCTTGATGAAATCTTAACTCTCCTCTCGTGAACTCTGTGCAATTCCAATTATATATGAGTGCATTAAGTTAATTCAAAGTTCACATTTTACACCACGTTAACGAAAATTTCCATTTATTTTGAATATAGTGATGACTAGTTGCGCAGAATTGATGTCATTTGGCATCCAACTATAAAAATCCTTACTGCGCATGTGCGAGCAGACATTCTCCCGTGGGATTTATCAGTGACCGTGAGATGCTATTAGTTGAATTTGGAGACTGTATTCATGTTGCATTGCTCATGACGCTGCAACTGCCAATTCTTCACGTCTCGTACAAAGTTTTTGGGCAAAATATGAAGTGTACGAGATTACGGAGAACGAAATAAGGCAGTAGATTTTGCAGACATTCTTTAACGTGGGAAGGAAGTTTTTAGTATCTGTCTATATTTCTGAGATGAGGTATTATGTACACTATTTACATTATTCGGACTATTGTCCTCATCTTTGTCGCCATATATATTACGACGTTTCGGCCGTTGTACGCTCCGGCCTTCTTCAGGTGGCTGGAATGTCGAAATGAACCCTTTATTTCACTGACTGTGGTAGACTGTTCTAGTTCCCCGTGCCATGTTTAATGGGTGTCAGTTATCAGTTATCTCCTGTTAATTCCCCTCTCCAAGGTCTCCACTGCCTTAATCGGGTATTCAACTCACACTGTTTGGGTCCTGTCACTGGATCTAACTAACGCCTTTAGCCACTGTGCCATGTGTCCTTACAATCAGAGGGGGTATTAAAAGAAGATAACTGTTAAATATGTAAAAAATAATAAAGATTCATAATATATTATAATATTATTAAATGTATTTAAATATGCATAACACAACATATATTTAAGCAGTTCACTGCATTATTTTAAGATCTTTTTATAAACAACTACTTGAAAGGTGAAGAGGTTACATATGTCACATGACTGGTTGACAAAAAAATAACGATTCACGTTGATTTGCTGCCGTTACGTATTTATAATGAAAATATACTTATTCTTTTGAAAATCACCTGTTTTAAGCAATTCAAATTTTCACTCTGTGTATAAACTATGAAGCCGGATGGAACAATGAACCTTCTTTTGACATCATTAAATTCAAAATGTATAATTAATAATAAAACATAATATTTTTATCTCATGATTTTGTGTCCTAAACTGCGTTTTAAAAGAAAACCAACGGGTATATGGATAGTCTAGTATACTCTAAAAATTGTTTTAAAATTTGTGTTGAATTCGATTTTTCGTTTTTCGTGGTTTTTCCCTTAAGGCACTGGTGTAGAAATAAAAATGAGGTATCGTTGAGCTCGTCATGATGTAAGTAACCTACATACCTATTTTGAACGAAATCGGAGGAAAAAAGTTAAATTCATCAATTTTTGATCGATTTTATCGATTATTGAGTTTTTTAAATTATCGATTTTTTACGTAAGGAAATATGGAGAGAAAAGGGAGATCAACGCCCTCTGTGGGATCAGGTTGAAATCTTAGACAAATAACATCATTGGAAAATTCGTAAACTTAGGGAATTAGCATATATGCTAGGCCACAAAAATCTCTTGAGCCGACCAAGCATAGAAATGAATACAATAGGGGAACAAGTAATAAGGAGTGCCAGAGAAAATCAATAATAATAACGAAAATTACAATATGAGCTCTGGTAAAAATGATTGCTGAAGACATAAAGTTTATAGGTCCCAGAAATTCGTACACAGATGTCCTTAAGGACACATGGCACAGTGGATAATGGCGTTGATTAAATCTAGTGACAGTACCCAAAGAGTTGCGAGTTGCGAGTTCAATACCTGGTTAGGGCAGTGGAGAACTTGGAGAGGGGAATTATCAGGAGATAACTGATAACTGACATCCATTAGACACGGCACGTGGAACTAGAACATTCTACCCCAACGAGTGAAATAAAGGGTTCATTTCGACATTCCAACCAGCTGAAGAAGGCCGGAGTGTACAACGGCCGAAACGTTGTAATATGTGTGTGTGTGTGTGTGTGTGTGTGTGTGTGTGTGTGTGTGTGTGTGTACTTCCCTGGTATAAAGCAGCTTCCCTATATTTTAGACACTCTTGGATCCCGGAAACTCTTTGTCTTTGTAGGTCTGTCCAGTGTCCATTTTAATCAAACCACCCTAATATAAGTGCATTTGGTATCTGTCAATGCAAATTACGCGGGTCATTTCAGTGAACCTCGTTCTGACAAGAATATCAACAACCTCATTAATTCGTTCAAAAGGAAGAAAAAATAGCCTAAACAATAAGAAAAAAAAAATTAATTCTCAGAGAACGATATCCCATCCTGATCACGTCATTGCGTGCTGAGGCACGTCTCTGATGTCGTCTGATAAAAAGTCTCGGATAAATTGTCTTATTAGTTTGTTGCAGACTTTTTTCATCCAACGAAAGCCTCATTGTTTTCTCTATGATTGAAGCGTACATATAAATCTTATAGATATCGTGTTGACCAATGATATAAAAGAATTATTGCGTCATCTTAAGTTTTTATGGAATTACTAAATACGAGTAGGCAAATTGGGAACTATTTTGTAACGCGCAATAGTCTTGTCTTTCATATAAATGAAGCCGGAGTGATTTGTTTAGTTTTTCTTTTCGGCACGACGCATCAGTAAAAAGTCGTATATCAGAAGCTGATCTTTTCGTTAAATTAACAAATGAATGTCTTTACTGCCTTATTTATTTTTATCATTTTTTTATGGAGAGGATAAACATATGTATATTGTTCTTCATGCATAAAATATTAACCAAACAGCAGTATCATCGTCAAAGTTTTGACCGGCAAACCGGGCCAACATCCAATCAATAATGGCTGGAGTCCGCCATATTCGCTGATATTTTTCTTTTCTTTTTGTTCCATTTGTTAAAAGTGAGTAAAACCAGCCTGTCGGACGCAAGAAAACGAAAAGAACGATAATTATAATATTGTTGGAGTAGCAGGGTGTTATGTCTACAGTGATTGTCGTTTTAAGAGAAGGAAAGAAAAGAAAGTGAATGTAAGATAAACTTGGAATTATATATATTTCAGTGGGGTGCTGTCATTTGTTCCGTAATTGAAAACAATCAAATACAATTTTTTTCTGGAGCAGAAACGAAACTTTCAAATTGATATTGCACTTGATAATCACTTGTTTAGTAATTCGGCTTCGAAATTAGCAAGCGTTAATGAAGCCAAGTAAATGGAAATAAAAATGGAAATATAATAGTTTTTACAAGCAAACGAAGGTACACAAGTGACTGATTAGGATGTCTTTCCATCGTTAATCATAAATTATATAATATCTATCCCATAATAGTTGTTACATTTACATATGTCATTCTTTTAATTGTTGGCAAAAAAAAGTAGGTCCCTCGGTTGAGTGTCACTCGGGCCATATATTGAGTGATGTCTACTCGAAAAGAAAATAATATAATGAAGATGTTAACTTTCCGCACTATCAAAAACAATATGGTTGGATATAAACTCCCGTCAATACTAGAGAGAGCGATAATTCGTGGACATGAGAAGACTAATTTCCTAAGAAACTGTTTGAAAAGAAAGATTTTATGAATTCTAACCGACAATAGCATTGACTGCTCAGTAAATGAATGTCGAATGTTTCCTTATAAGGAAACAGCTCTTTTACCATAACAAGTACCAATTACTAATGAGTTCAATCCTGATTGCGGGCCATACTATGATTCGAAAATGCTAATATTTAAAGGCTATGTCTATATTGCCAAGGTACGATGGTTGTTCAAAAAGTCCTAAGCCTCCCCCCACCATGGAAATGTGGGAAAAACAAGACAGTTTTTCACTATTTTTCAATATACCCCTCCATTACACATCAGTGCCCTTTGTCCAAGTATTCTTAAGCGTTGCAATAACGGAAGAAGTTGGCGTCCTGGTTCTCTTGAAATTCCTCCAAAATACATATGTTCTCTAATTATTATTTCCAAAATGGCAGCCACGCAGGTGGGATCTGAATTCAGGAAACAGGAAGATGTCAGATGGAGTTAAGTCTTGTAAGGAGTAGAGGATAGCAATTGAAAACCACGGTTGGCTGGTTCAGTGCCTGAGCAGTGTGAACGGGTGCGTTATGGAGCAAGAGCACACCTGTCCTCAGCTTCCCTGTGCGTTTCGCCTTGATTGCTTCCTTCATTTGTCTTAATTCTGATGTGTAGCACAACTCATGAATGTTTTTTCCCTTTTTCCAGGTAGTCTATAACGCTTACGCCTTCAGAATCCCCCCCCAAAAAAACAGAAGCCATTACCTTGCCAACAGACGCTGCCTCCAGCATTGTAAATATATAGAAGGCACCAACATAATCGTCAGAAAATAGCAAGACTATATATATATATATATATATATATATATATATATATATATATATATATATATATAATTTCTTAATTTTTGCTTCTTCGCTTAGTTTAAATTTAACGTACGTCATATTTGATTGGTCGATCAGTGTAAAGCCCACAAACCCCTTTTATTTTTCGTAAAAATAAGTTGTATTTCGTAAAAAGAG
The DNA here is from genome assembly GCA_903632075.3 of Acanthosepion pharaonis. NCBI lineage: Eukaryota > Metazoa > Mollusca > Cephalopoda > Sepiida > Sepiidae > Acanthosepion > Acanthosepion pharaonis. The sequence continues at coordinate 1,779,722 of CAHIKZ030003261.1, read as the reverse complement.
GTTCTATTTTGTTTTTAAATCTAAATAAATCGTTCACTCGACTGTAATTTACAATCTCTTGATGAGATGCATTGATATGCATCGAAACACGACAGCATGTTTTCGGTGTAATAACTTAAAATAAATGATATTGCTCTACTCTGTATTGATCCCTCTTTTAAATTAAATATTACAAACATTGGAATTGTACTCTATTTGTTCTCATCTTACCTTCTAACAAACAGATCCAATTTAGAAAGATTGTCTGAAGATACCAATAGATAGAAACCAAACTAGCAGAATCAGCGGATTTCCTCATTTTCAATATTTGTAAGCTCTATATTTTAATTGTTTTTTATCTTTTTATATGTGTATTGAGCACTTTTTTTAATAATACTGTTTCCTGTTCGGATTCAACGCTAATAAATTCTTTATTATTATTATTATTGTTATTATTATTATTATTATTATTTTCTTTGATTTCTGGCGTTAACACATTTCTGTCCGGGTCCCACCCAGGGACCTAAGTTTAGAAATGGCATCATGACACTTTCCACTGACAAAAAAAAAAATTACATAGATAAAGCCCTTCGTAAAGTGTGGGCTGTACTTGTGAGAACAATTTTTTGTATCTCTTTGAGGCATGGGCTTCCAAGAATCCCTTCAATTAGTCTACTGCAATCTTTTCCAATCAATCCGAGGGCTCCAACTACAACAGGGATTGTTGATGTTCTCATGTGCCACATTTTTGAGATTTCTATTTCAAGGTCCTTGTATTTTGACAGCTTTTTGAATATATTCAAAGATACATTGCAGTCTGCAGGGACTGCCATATCAATAAGGAGGTACTTTTTTTGTTTGTGGTCTTTAATAACAATATCTGGGCGGTTGGCTTTGATTGTTCTGTCAGTGTGTATTGTGTAGTCCCATAGAATTGTAACAGGTCCTATCTCCGTAACTGGGTCTGAGTGGTGTTCATACCATTTACCATTATTATTATTATTATTATTATTATTATTATTATTATTATTATTATTATATGTGCAGTGTTTATTCCTATGCCCAAACTTTGTATAAATACAAACGCTCTATTTCCGCTATTGAGCCGTCATCAATAGCATATTTCAACAAATAAAAATAATTAATAAGAACATCGGATTATAAATCTTACTGTTCTTTCTCTTCATTTTAATACACACACACACATACACACGCACATATATATATATATATTATAAATTAACTGATTGAAAATATGTTCTTTTTCGCTACACAGTAATAACCATGTTTCAAAAATGGAAGCTAAAAACTTTAAATTTAATTATATAATTAAATTAAAGACATTAGTTCAGTTTAAAAATAAGTTATTCCAATAGTCGCTTGAATATATATATATATATATATATATATATATATATATATATATATATATATATATATATATGGAGGTGCATAATATGTTTGAAAATGATTTTGTCAATTACGACATAAACCGATGCGAAGGCCGAAAAAAGTTCCGTTTAAAAGTGCTTTTGCATCAAACAACTGAAGCAAAGTAAACAAAAATCCGCTGTAACAAAAGAAAAATATTTTAAAATACGATAATAACAACAATAGCAACAATATAATCGTGCTGCGAGAGAAAGAGAGAGAAAAACCACTTGTAAGAAAATCCTGAAAAATAATACCAAGCCCTAACCCTCACCAACTTCACCAAAAATGAAATGAAATGACTTTGATCCAACTGAAGAGTAGATCAAAAGTCACTCCTTTTTTTCTTTCCATCTTTTTTTTCTTTTCTTTTTTTTTTACATTCTCCTTTTTTTCAAGACTTCCGGTCACATGTTAGCCACAACGCTTTACTGCGCAGGCGCACAGACATCAAATGAATTAATGTTATGACTTTACTTCACAAAGACTTTGTTTACATACATCACACTCAATGACAAACGAAAAGCCAGATTATTTACCCAATACATCCCCACCACAGACACAAATAGTTATACTCTTCTTCTTCTTCTTCTTCTTCTTCTTCTTCTTCTTCTTCTTGCCGCTGCTCATGATTCTTTTCATTCTTCTTTATTATTATTATTATTATTATTATTATTATTATTATTATTATTATTATTACTTGTCTCTCTGGTACGTAAGCCCAAGTTTTCCAAGCACATATTTTCCTTATTATTGTTATAATTCACTTACTGAGTGAACCGTAATGGCGTATACTGAAGATCAAGTGACTCTCTCTTCAATACTATCCTCAGCTTTATTTACATTATTTGTCCTCATCTTTGTCGCCATATTTATTACAACATTTCTGCCGTTGTAGGTTCCGTTGTACGCATGGCACAGTGGATAAAGGCGTTGGTTAGATCCAGTGACAGGACCCAGAGTGTGAGTTCAGTACCCGGTTAAGGCAGTGGAGAATTTTCAGGGGGAAATTAATGGGAGATAAATGATAACTGACATCCATTAAACATGGCACGTGGAACTAGAACAGTCTACCCCAGTCCGAATAATGTACATAATAACTCATCTCAGAAATATAGACAGATATCCTCAGCTTTTTGCTTGATTTTAATGATGCTGTTTTCTCGAGAGCTTTCACTTTCTCCCCGATTTCTAATTTTTCTATCCTTTAAGAAAACGACTCTATTATATGTTCGCCGATAAAAATGGGGACAATATTGAGTTTTAAGTAGCAATTGGCTGGAACAATCAAGAACACAGAAATCCTTCACCTGTTAGAATTCTTGTATAAGCTCGTAGTTTCTGGTTAATAGTATTGTAAGGAAAAGCACTAGAACACATTGAGGGAAGAATTTAATCCCATGCATTTAAACCCATGTATTAATAGTACAATAATAGCGAATACCGTAGTTAGTGTGGCAATGCATGCGACACACTTTGCGACTCCTTTCCTATGAGCTGACGTTCCTCTCATAATCAGTGGGAGATTCTATGTTCAACAATTTAGTGTAGCGTAAGTCGGTCGTCTTTCAACACAAAATATGCTGAATACTATAGTCGGGGATGAATGTGAAAGGTAGCGAAATGGTTAACGGTGGATAAAGAAAGATTGATGAAACGAGTTCGAATTCCGGCCTAAACTGTCATATTCACTCGCGCGCTAATACGCTTGGAAATTATATAAATCTATTTCTTCTACTCGCCCCCAGCTACATTTTAAATAGCATGGCAGACTGTGCTCTCTAGCCGTGGTTGTAAGCCAAAATAGGAGAAAGACAACTGTGAATTAAAAATTGGTTAGTGTACTAAATTGGCAGATATAAAATATTCTGCCTTGATTGTCAATCTATCTTGAGGTGGGAATGTGGTGTATCCGACTTCGCTTTGCCAAAACGCCTGCAGGGGGCGCTCTTTAAACCTATCAAAAGGCAATCATATTCTCTTTCTTCTTCTCTTTAATTCTTGCTTTCAGATGAAGTCGAAGGCAGAATAAGAACACTGGCGAACAGGCACGCTCGCTTCCAGGGACCTTTGTTGACTTTTAAACCCTCCCAAATACACTCATACACACAAGTGTCTATCAAATACGTTTATTTCGAACACACTGACACACATACACGCACACAACAAGCACACTCTTATAACTAGTTTTATTTTTTTCCTTTCATTACAGTTGTGTACACATGTAATTCCTTTTGTAATAATATGCATTGTCGTTTGTTTTTTATTCATTGATTTATGTTATTTGTTTTTTTTCCCGGACTCACAGGAGGCCGCCAAGATATTTTTCGGGATACATGTTCCAGAAGTCCACAAAAATTCAAACAATAAAATGTCTATAGACATCACAACCAAAAAGGTAATTCACGCAAAGGAATGATGACGAATATTTAAACAATCATAGGACTTGAGGAAAAAAAATTAAATTTAAATTTTAAAAAAATCACCAATTTCCCCTTACCATCGGCCTGCTCCATCCCTGGGTATTTTTCCACCAGGAAAAGCGCCGAGATTGCGTTTCCTTTATTAAATCAGAAAGGAATGCTGTCTTTTTTTTGTTTTATTTTTGTTTTTTTTGTTTGTTTTTTTTTTTGTTTTTTTTTTTTCAGAAGAACAATCTTGTGTGCGGTGCGTTTTACAAATTGAAAGGAAAATATAAAAAATCAACACGCAGGAATTTGAGTGAACTTCATTCACTTGAAAAAGTGTTTTGGCGCCAACCACTTGTCATGTTTTCGACTTGTTCTGTTTTTAGTTGAAAATGTCGACATTTTTAATTCTTCTCTTACCACTCGTCTTATAAATACCCGTTGATTATTTCTTTTATGTATTTTTTTTCTTGAGACACAAGATCAAAGATCTTGCTTCGGTAGTGTAATTAAGACAAAAGAAACAATTGCACATGCTTCAGACTTAAGAGGTCCGTAGCAGGATTTAATTATGTGTTAAAATAACAAAGCTGTTAATTGAAGGACAATATCTTCAAAATAAATAGAATATATCATCTATTACATAATATATAATTACAGAATATAACATCTATTGCGTAATATATGCTAAAATTGATATTTTGAAGGTGTATTTTTAATATGAATAAGCATAACTAATGCAATGCAGCACGCCGTGAAGGGAGTCAAATTGCTTATGGCTGATTCCCCGACCAGTAAGGAAAGACATGACCAACAAGTGTCATTGGACCGTCATCGAATGCCTGGTCACATCAAATAAAAATAGTTATAGGGACATCAGAACACTGTATCAATGTGGCTAGTTAGAGAATATAAGGTAAGAAATGAATAACCTAATATTAATATTTTAATATTACGGGATTGGTAAATAATGAAAAATCCGTCAAAATGCCATGAACTAAGCATGTGGTTAAGAAGGAAGTTTTAAGGAAAAATGATATAAAAATGTCACTTATAGTTAAAATCAGAATAAGAGGTGAAATTTCCAAGACATAAAATGAGGAAAGAGATCCTGGAGAATTTGATATTCACAGGACGTATTAAAAGCAAGAGAAAGAAAAGCAAACAGCGGGTAACATTGTGTAAACGGATGGCAAAACAGAGACTAGGAGTGATAATAAAATAAATAAGACGGCCCTCCACAACTTCTTCTTTATTCTAGCTCTATGTAATATTATTTCTTTTACCCTCCCTCTCAGCTCATGTTTTGCCGTCCATTTAAGCAATTTTAGGTTAAGTCAATCGCTGTTTATATAATATTATAAGAGAATATTCGGCATTCATTGATTGAACAGCCAACACCATCGTCGATTGAAATTTAGAAAACATCCAACATCACATGTCCTGTAATCTGTTAAGATTGTAGGGGTGTCATGTCTGTACTGCTGTCATAGCAACAGTGGTGTGTCTAGTACAAGCCTGACAATAGTTCCTGATGGTATCAAGCTCCATCATCATCATCATCATCAACGTCATAGTCATCACAACCATCGTATTCATCATCATCATTATCATCATCCTCATCATCATTGTCATCATCATCATCGTCATCATCATTGTCATCGTCATCCCCGTCTTCATAATCCTCGTCATCGTCATCATCACCGTCATCATCATCGTCATAAATCCCATGACCGGAGTGTGTAGTGTAGCTGCACAACTGGACATCCGACCAGCTCCCTCCATATGACTAGATTGCGTGCCAATGTCTGCCTTTCTTTGACGGATGTTCCAGTCCATTCAATGAGTAAGTTACTTTATTTATTTCAGTTCAGGTCAGGAAAATGATAAAGATGTCTGATGCTATTGAATGGTGGAGGCACTTACTGTCGCCCAGCTTAATTCTCCAAGACAAAATATGTACATGTTAACATCTCTAATCGACATATGAAATCATCAGAGTATTACCTGGTGTAGCTTCAGGGCATTTATTATTATTATTATTAGTAGTAGTAGTAGTAGTAGTAGTAGTATAGCCGTATTCTAAATTATTCATCAAATTATACCGAGTTTTTTTTGTATCAGTTGATGCTTTATACGTAAATATCCCAACACACTTTTACCATTAACCAAGTAGAAAATGCAGAAAGAAAATACGAATATTAACTTGTTTTGAACAAAGCGGAATAAAGAATAGAGATTAACAATTCATGAACTATCTGAAAATTAGATTATTGGCCGTGTATTTGGTAACAGATTAATTGTAAGTTCAGTTGCTGGGCCGGACTGTGTAAACTTGGGCTCAGTGAAAACGAGTCGAGCAATAACTGAGCAGTACTGAAGCAAGAAAAGAACAAAACGAGTTATCCCCCCTAGACATGGTCAGCGGAACGAGAGCAATTTAGTCTAGTAGATTAAAGAAAGGGTTCCGTTCGAAATTTGTTGACGATTGACCTGCTAGACAGGAATTTGATAACGACAGAAAGATAAGGACAACAGTCCGTCTATAAAAAAATGTTATTAGCTTTTATCCTGAATATGACTTGTGGAAATGTGGTTACGTCTTTTATGCCGTCAAATAGGTTAGTCATTTTGATCTCAAGATTTCGATTTGGAAAACAGTCATAAGTAACAAATATTTAGTGGCTTTGATCGATTGATTTGTTTAACGGCACATCAACACCTTATGGGTCATTTAATAACGAAATTTAATTTTCTTAGGACCTCCGAAGTAATAAAAATATGATATATATTATTCTGCTTTCACAGTTGAATACATGGTAAATGATACTCAGCTTTTGTGCATATACATGTTTGTGTGGACATATTTTACTAGAGGCGGTGTTATGTGTGTTTTATGTTGTAGGTTTGTTGAAGTTATATTTTGGAATACAGTTTGATTTAAGAAATTGTAGGATATTATATCGATTAATGTTATAACATTTGGTTGGTTGATTTTTTTAGTGGTATATCAACACCCCAATGGGTTATTTAATGCCGAAATCTAAATAATTTGAACGCAATTGTATGCCTTCAACTACAGATAAAATGTATTGTTAGTCATTTTACTATATGTATTTTTAGTTATTTTTTAATATAAAAAATGTATGGCTGGTATTTTTACTATACAAACTTATTTTTATACTTTCATAGTGTTTTGTTTGGTGGTGGTTACTATTTACCCATAGCTGGGACCCACTAACAGGTGTTACCACATCGGGTTAGTGTGGACCTGGAAATAACATCAATTAAGATGTGGTTCCACGCTCCTCAGAACTTCCACTGTCCCGGTCAAACGATTTGCTACCGGAAGAATTGGCGGCAATCTGGAATCATCATCTTCCCCTTGACCTTTTGTAATCGTAGGGTGGGGGGATCCGAATTCAGAAACCACACTGAATCTCTCCCACACAGCGGTCTATCAACGGCAGTCATCAGCAATTCTGGTATACCTATCCATTGTTTGACATTGTCCAACCAGTTTTTTTCGTTAGCGTCCCCACCTACGTCCACCTTCAACGGTGTCTTGCCTGATGGTCATACACAGGGTGTCGTGCCTTGTGATGTATACAAACCACGCCATTATTCTCCGGTTGACAGTAGCGAGAAGAGGTTCCTGGTTGCCCACAAAACTTTTAACTCCTGACGAAGAGTTTTCTCATGCATTTTTCCTCAAACGCTTCTTCTCTGGTTCTGTCAATAGTGTCCACATTTCATATATAGGAGAATGGAAACTACCAGAGACTTGATAAAAATGTCTTTTACGAGGGTGCGCTGAACGGTTCCCAGCCTGCTCATGTTATGATCTCCCGATCAAAAAATCAACAATCTTCTGTTTGGTCTTTTGATCAGCTTTGGATACAGTGGGTCTGACGATCTCCTCAACATAACAAACGTTTCCATGTACTGCTAGATTATGTATTTTTTGATACGTTTGATATTATATACGTCAAAATATACCATGAATTTACTGGAAGGGAAAATTTCCTCGCTAACCTAAAATGTATCTGCTGTTATCTTTGTAAATATGAGAAGGAATTCACTATGTCTTCGTAAATTTAAATAAAATAATAAATGAAGGACTGCTCTTGTCTTGAAGAAAATCGAAATTATTAACTTTAATACTGAGATTAATATAGGAATATACACCTAATCAATAACTTTACCAGTTATTACCTAAACGCCTTCATTGTGCTCAATTCCAGTACGTAATAAAAATAAAAAAATAAAAAGGAGACTGATTTTATTTTTGGCAAATTTATAAATCAGGATATAAGAAAGTTACCTTATTGACTGTTTGATAACGTGGCAGTTTTAGCCCATTTGATCCCTGACTACCGCTTTACCGGTGGTCGAGAAAAATGACGTAATCCACATCCACCGTTTAAACAATGGTAGGGGAAAATGACTTCATGTCCATCCACTGGTTGAACAGTGGGTAAACTATTTATATATCTACCGTGAAACATTACATACCAATTATTTTCGAATTTTGGCTCAGCGGCTCAGGCAGAAGGGTTAAAATTGTTCAGTAACGCAGGGTTAAGTGAAGTGATTATATTGAATCAATTTACAGTGGTGTTCAGTAGAAGGCCCTGGGGAGCAGTTAAGATAGAGTGTTACCGAATAGAAGGTGCAGCTTATGTGGACATGTGCCGAAGATAACGGTTGATCCTAGACATGAAAGGGTTTAGATTGTAGTGAGAGTGAGAGTAAGTTTCTCATGACAGCGCTTCATGTGAAGAAGCTACTTGGGTGGAAGTTACATCTCACCTCCTCCCTGGTGAGATGTAAGTTCCACCCAAGTAGGTTCTTCACATTTGAATGAAATGAGGGTTTTGAATGGAATGAGGGGGGCCGCTACAATGTGTGTAGCATGGCTGGTCTTGGCCGTGAAGGTTAGAACTTGTGAAACTATGGAGTGCAGTTCATCTGAACACTCTCCAGGAAAATAACGAAAGTGCAGCGAGAGGCTTGCGTCGTCTCGTCTTTGAGGTTGCAGAGTAAAAAATAATTCGTCGCCTACAAAAATGCGGAGACGCTTTTAGACTCTGGTTCACTGTGTTGTGCCGGACAATTATTCTGGTCAGAATCCTTGCACATTTATAAATCTACTATTCGTCCGTGCATTGAATAATGTCATATATGGTTTGCTGCTCCTGCTGTAAATCTGGAGATTCTTTACAAAATTCAAAGACTTCGATCACTTTCGCGTCGACGTTGTTTACCTCTATCTTTTATACAATTATTTTCATGACAATTTTTCTGAGGTGTTCCCTTTAATGTCTCGACTTCATGAATTTAAACGTACTGCTAGATTGGCAATTAGGTCTCACTGTTTAACTGTTGAACTAGCTACCTGCAGCCGTCAGTTCTATTCTTGCTTTTCTTGCACATAAATATTGTGAAAAACCCTTCGGATTTCTTGCTTCCCTGCAAACTACAATCTTAAAAAATTTAAATGCAACGTCAATATTCTGTCTTCCTGAATGTATCTTTTCCTCACTTCTCCTCACTAAAGTTTTCTCTTTCACTCCCTAACCCCCCCACCCCCACACACACACATACACTGCATCTTATTGGCATTATCACCTTGCTAGGGCGAAGTAATTAAAAGACCTGTATCAGCGGACCTCGATCTCAAAATTCTAAAACGATGCGCTTCGTCTTTGCTCCACTTCCTTTTAGGGGAATCAGATGTCTTCACGTATGGATCCATCAACCTGAACTCGGACAAAAAACCCCGACTATCTACAAACTTTTACGGTTCTTTCAGCTAAACCACAACGTCCATCTTTATGTGTGTACTAGCCAACTTACCCGGATTTACATACTCCTATGCCTCATCTTTTTTTTACGGTATGTCCTTCGCAAATGTTTGATTATTCTTAATAAAGGAATTCTATCGATAAAACTTTCTTGCGTGGTCGTTACTCAGGGTTAAATTGTTTCAATGTTTTAGATATTCAGTAAATTTCCTATGGTTGTAATAACTTTCAAATAGTTTGGAATTGTTCACAAATCTAATAATCAAACAAAAACAGCGATGAAGCGTCAGAGCTTGATTCAAGTGCAAACACATGAACGCCATCCTCCTTCTCACGTTTACTCTAAAGTTGGGATTATTAAGAGGTTCTTCAGGATTTTTTTCCCTTTTAACTCTACTATAATTCTTCAACAATTTTTGCATCAAAGGTTGTTCGAATGCCAATTTAGGATGGAATCATATGAACAAACTATTGGCTAAATGGAAAAAGCCGATTTGAACCTAGTTTGTCGCAGATTTCGTTCACTCAGATGAAATAATCTAAACCAAACATTCACGCAAGACAATTTTTGTGTCATATGTAATTTACATGGCAAATCTAGAAAACAGAAAAATAAAAAATAAAAAATCAGGAAGTTACGACCGAAAAGATTTCGTGGTTTTTCGTTATATGCGGTGAAGCGAGCAGGACTAAAACCATGCTATATTATTTCTTGCATGATGGCAAATTTTTTGCAACATGTTTGAAGAAATTCAGATAAAAAATGCGGAAGTTATTCAAATATTTTATTCTAAGTAATTTTTTTCTCAGTTTTTTGCGAAGCCAATTTTGCAGGAAAACTATCAAGCCCTCTACATAAACCTAGTAACATGAGCTGATGTTTTGTATTAAGTGCAAAGAACATCAACTCGTCCAGTAAAAATTTTGTTCGCCTGTAACGTTGACTTGGTTTTTGTAAAAAAGTCGTAACCACCTTCAGTTTTATCGATTTTTCTGCCAAACCCGGAGTTGGGGGCCTGGCTATTGAAAAGTTGGTCTTGACCTAGGTTGCTAAATTTGCAACATCTGTGTATAATTTAATCGAAATCGATTGAGACATATGGACATGCATAAATAGCATACGCACACACACACACAGATCGCACACACACACACAGATATTTTCTGTTTCATAGATATAGATTATAGCTAGTAGTCAACGGAGAGTCTGACTTCACTTTGTAAGTTTCACTGCAATGACGATGACCTATTCTTTTTCGTTTATGGACTAGGGATACCCTATGAGTTAAACTTTGAAACCCGCCAAAATACATGACACAGTGAGAAATAACTCTTTAACTGCATGTCTTGCTTTCGGTATTAAAAAAATAACTGAAATTTGATGGAAGTACATCTTTATTTACAATCATTAATTACAACCTAATGGTAATGGTAAAAAAAAAACGCAGTTATTGATAAGAGTTGGAAATTAATGCACGCAAGATTTTCACGGCTGTAATATCGCTCCTGTATAGTCAGCTTATGAACTTTTCAGCCAACCCTCGTCTACACTGAGGTATAGGGATTATTTAGAACTTATTATTACCACCTTCTGTTTTTTTAATGGATTCAGAGCTTGCGTCCTCAATACCCTCATGCCAATTCCACATTATAGTTTCTGTTTTGGAAAGGTTTATCGTAGATCCTACTACTTGGTAGACTTGGTGTATAATACTAGCAGCATAGCCCAGCGTTGCCCGTGTTTGATTCAAAAATAGTACGACTCATATAGCAATCGCTATCACTTGACTTAAAATATTTTTGCCCTTCCTTGCCTTTAAAGGAGTGCCCTTTGCCTTGCTGATGTTGCTACATGCCTTACTTCTTGCCAATCTCACACTGCGAATTATTTCTAAGCTCTATACTAAACATTAAATCTGTTACGAAAAAAGAACTAAACAAAATGAACACAAAATGATCAGCTTTAAAAAAAAGACTCGTAACTGGAAAAACCGAATGAAAAAAGAATGTTAACAACAACTACTTTTTCACACCCAACCCAGTTCTGCGGAATCAGAATCAACACTGAGTTTAAGCAAGCAAATGAGCCAATTGGTGTAAAGTGCCATGCAGATTTAAATTTTTTCCACTTGGGACGAATGCAGCTATCGATTTTTTGCATGCTAGCATGCTAGTTAACATTCGTGTCAGTCAGCTGTTGGCTCTCACGCTGGCCAATAGCATCTTCCTGCCTATTTGTGGCAGCCAGCTATAGTCTCTCACCCTGGCCAGTACAAAATGGCTGCAAACTACATGAAAACTGCCGTAGAAACATGAAAAAATCGATTATTTCCACTATTGATGGGAGTTGGGAAATGCAAAGTCTGTCTTGGCCTTCCCGCTAACTTGGAACATGTGCATGTAAATTTTGGTGCAAATCCGTCGAAAATTGCGGCCGTGCATTCGTTACACACACAAACACACATCCTGCCTTTTATAGATAGAGATTGATTTTTTTTCTCGTTGTAAGACTAGCTATGAACACCTATGTCATCAGCATTGTTCTCTCATCAACAGTAAACTGGCATCTGGATGGGAAACAGGAAAGCTATTTTCTATTAGATAATACAGGTTGCATTGCTAATTTCATATTCATTTGCTGTGTTTTTTTATGAGTGTTCACGCCAATTTATATCTCTGAATAAATTGGTATGGTTTGGTTTGATTTGTTTTACAGCATACCAGTCTCAATGGGTTATTTAATGGCAACAAGATTTTTATTGCTGGTAATATTTTTTTTCCAAAAATGTATTGATGGTAATAAAACATACCTTTTTACTTTCATTGCTGGTAATAATTTTAAAAAATGTATTGATGGTATTAAAATCTATTTTTACACTTTCATGGTGTTTTGATCGCAGTTTTGGGGTGAGTATAGCGGAGAAAACGCCGACTTACCTCGTCAAACCAGGGGAGAGCGCGTCGCGTGTATCCTACGACGGAAAAGAAAATTACTCACCAAAATAAAAAAAAAAGAGTACGTATTCCGGATGACATGCTGAAAACGGAATATTTAGATTAAAAACTAGTCCATCGCAGGAGTCTCTATAAAAGTATTTTGATATGCAAAATACTTAGCGTCCTCTCCCAGTTGTCGACGAATGGGAAAAAATGCTCGGACGATAAAAGCAGTTGGTGTTCTCGAATCGAGAGGAAAAACTGATGTATTTTGGCCACCGTGTTCGTCGGAGAGTGACTTATTTTTCTGACTGGTTACGTGCATTGGGATTTGTGAGATAGTAACTGCGAATCGAGTTTTTCGGCATTTCTTTCTGCCCCCGATATTCCAGTCTGACCTTACAGTGATTTATTCTGCGTTGTGGAAGTAATCTGCGACAAATATTTCCTTTGCTTTCAGAACGCTTACAGTGAGCTATTTTCCCATAGCTGGGACCCTAACAGGTGCTACTACCGCGGGTCGTGCTGAACCTGGGAATACTAGCAATTAAAAGGTGGTCCCACGCTCCACAAAACCTCCTGATCAGAGGCCTTGATGTCGGACATAGTTTATCGTCTTAACCAAGACAGGATTAAATTCGAATTTTTCATTAAATCAGTTACTGTTTACGTCGCTTTAAAAGACTTTTGGATTGATTAGCAGCCTGAGCCGCGTACTTAATATATTCTTGATTTTTAAGCACATTGCATTTTACATTAATTAACTTAAATTAGAATATCGATCGAAGGCACAGCTGTTATTTCATCAGTAAAAGTTAAAATAATGTACAAGGCACTTGATTGATCAATCCTCTTCTTCTTTGAACTCAAGCAATTAGGATCACTTCAATTCCATTCAATAATTTTTTTACTGAGCCATACTGGTTCATAAATTCAATAATCGAAATATTGTTTTCTTGAATATCTGTACTTGGGCAAAGATTGGAAAAAAAGAAAGACTTTAATTTTTTTTATCTTTTTTTCTTCCCTACAAAGTATGAATATGACATTTAAATTGCATAATTTGAAAAATATGATCTCTGACCGTCGGAAAACTGAACTGGAAACTAACGGCATCGAAACTTTCTGTTTTCCTTTGGATGCAGAGATGCTTCCAATCAGCCAAATCAAACATTGATCTTGAATATATTTAAACATAGTAATTTTTAAATGCATTTTTTAATCTGACTATATTTATTACGATAACAAAAACTAGCGTTTATAGAAATAATGTCCGATTAAAATCCCATTGGAAAAATTACAGTGCTAACGTTTCGGGTAGGAAAATAAAGCAATAGGATATAAATTCGAAAACTTTCCAACTAGAGGTGAGCATTCCTTCCGTGGTTAATTCATCCCTTTCTTACGACTAATCTCTTCCTTACGATTGATCCCTTTCTTACGACTGATCTCTTCCTTACGATTGATCTCTTCCTTACGATTTATTTCTTCCTTACGATTGATCTCTTCCTTACGATTGATCCCTTTCTTACGACTGATCTCTTCCTTACGATTGATCCTTTCTTACGACTGATCTCTTCCTTACGATTGATCCCTTTCTTACGACAGATCTCTTCCTTACGATTGATATCTTCCTTACGATTGATCTCTTTCTTACGATTGATCTCTTCCTTACGATTGATCCCTTTCTTACGACTGATCTCTTCCTTACGATTGATCCCTTTCTTACGATTGATCTCATTCTTACGATTGATCTCTTCCTTACGATTGATCCCTTTCTTACGACTGATCGCTTCCTTACGATTGATCCTTTCTTACGACTGATCTCTTCCTTACGATTGATCCCTTTCTTACGACAGATCTCTTCCTTACGATTGATATCTTCCTTACGATTGATCTCTTTCTTACGATTGATCTCTTCCTTACGATTGATCCCTTTCTTACGACTGATCTCTTCCTTACGATTGATCCCTTTCTTACGATTGATCTCATTCTTACGATTGATCTCTTCCTTACGATTGATCCCTTTCTTACGACTGATCGCTTCCTTACGATTGATCCTTTCTTACGACTGATCTCTTCCTTACGATTGATCCCTTTCTTACGACAGATCTCTTCCTTACGATTGATATCTTCCTTACGATTGATCTCTTTTTTACGATTGATCTCTTCCTTACGATTGATCCCTTTCTTACGACTGATCTCTTCCTTACGATTGATCCCTTTCTTACGATTGATCTCATTCTTACGATTGATCTCTTCCTTACGATTTATCCCTTTCTTCCGATTGATCTCTTCCTTACGATTGATCTCTTCCTTACGATTGATCCCTTTCTTACGATTGATCTCTTCCTTATGATGACCTCCCATAGCTTAATTGGCAAGGGCATTTTTCTACTGTAAGAGTAGTCTTTTGTCTTATAATGTACAATGGGATTACAGGTTCAATCCCGGTTGGAAGTCATATTTTCTTTAGTAGGACTTCACAATTTAAGCAGGTGGACATTAGTTTCACAGTTTAAGAAAAGCTAAAAGAAAACAGAAATGTCAATTCAAATGCGTGTACCCACTAAAAATGACCTTTATAATCATAAGAAAATTTCAGAATACAATGGAAGAAAAGAATAAGTTTTTATTTTTAACATTTGGATCAGATTGTCTCTACAAAACACGAATGCGGCCTTTTAATATAAATGTTTTACATTTTTTTAATCAATTTACCTCATGCAAGGCGATAATGCCACTAAGACGCAGGGAAAGGGAAAAAGAATGAGAGAACTTTAGATGGAAACGGAAACCCAACACTAAACCGGAAACAAGGGATAAACCTCTGCTCCTGTTCAAAAAGACGGGAGCTGTATAAATCGTATGATAGTTTTTATAATTAATTTTTAATACATTTACCAAAACAATCATCAGTCGTCTGTGATAAATTTCCTGTTCTGACGGAGAAAGCCTTTTAAAAAAAGGGGGTAATTTATCTTATGCGTTTATTAGATAAGATTTTGTCAATTGCGTCGTCTCCAGAACTTTTAAGCATCCTCGTCTTACAGAAAGATCATTTATATCTAGTTTTCTGGGCTATAAAGATGCCAGAATTTAAAATAAAAATTTGGAGATGTCACTCTTTTAAAATATTGTGAAATTTTCCAAAATAGATCATTTATTCTGATTATCTTCGTTATTTTACTTTTTAGGTTTCCAATCAAACGATTTCGCAGAATTGGAATTGGTAAAACCATTTCACCGCCATATTCTTTCCCATAAGTAATTCTCTTTAATGTCCTCGGAAAATCATTGAACTCCGCAAATGTTGTTTCACAGAAAAAGAAAACTCTTTTCACTTCGTGAATTCATTATGTTTTCATTGCATTACGTAATGAAGAATCTGTCTGGAAACAGCCTTGAAAATCTGTTGTTTTTAATCCATAAAACAATCCTCAGCAATGTATTTCAAAATGACAAGAATGTAGAATAACAATAGAATAACAACACTTATCGGGGTAAGGGTCCCAGCTAGCGTCCAGTTGGCAGACAAAAATAAAGCAGGTTGTAACAATACAAACCCCGCAAACTGACTGGAATCAAGCTGGTATTAATACAGACATACCTCCACTCATGTACCAGCAGCCAATCACAGCCCAACCAATAGAATATCCCACTTGAGCACAATGAGATGCTCCATGGCACCATAAATAGCTCTCTTTCTCAAGGTGAATGCGTCTTTTCTCAGTTTGATCCACAACTGAGCGTTTATCTTGACAACGTGATTGTTCTACAAAGTAGTAGAGTATGCTGTTTCGAAATTTCTGGTGGAGTGAATTGCGTCATTGTGATCGACTAACGTTACTATATTGTGCATAATCAGAACCAATGCCCATGCGTAAAATTATAAATATAACACAGCGACAATTTCCCCATCACACCATATATATATATATATATATATATATATATATATATATATATATATATATATATATATATATATATATATATATATATATTACTAATTTAGACTGTTAGGGATAATTCAAAGGAGGATATTAATCCAGTGAGAGATCAATGTAAATTAGAGATAATAATAATAATAATAATAATAATAATAATAATAATAATATATCACCTTAATGATCAATTTAGGTTATAATTTATTTCGTGAATATTTTTATATATTGATCTCTTCAGTTCTTAATCATTAGATTAATCATTAAGAACTTTCGGTCTGAAGAGATGATTATGTAAAATATTCACGAAATAAATTAAATCCGCAATGGATCTTTAAGGTTTTTCTTGATTTATTATTATTATTATTATTATTATTATTCTCTCTAGTTTACATTGTTCTCTCACTGGATTAATATCCTCCTTGGAATTATCCCTACCAATCACAAATTGGTATTATATATATATATATATATATAATTTCTTTGTAATATAAAGTTCGTAAGAAATTCATTTTTTAACACTTGTAAACGAGCCCAATGATTTGCATAGATTAAAGAAAGCTTTGAATAATTTTACAAGAAAATCTAGAAACAGACGAATAGACCTACACAAAAATTTAACATTAAAGAAGATCGTGTTAAACTTCTAGTTCAACATCACCTTTTGCTTGGGGTGAACTGATTAAAAACAATAAAAATAACCCAACAAAGTTTGATATATCACAAACGCAACTAACCAACCATTTCAAAATTGCAGATTTTTTAATTCAAGTTAATCCCCATCTTTACTAAACACATAACACTGCAAATTAGGTTTGATTTTTTTCTATACGTTGTTCTTTCGGGGCATGGACCATCATGGTTCTCCTCAACTTCCTGTCTCGTTTGACTCTTTGTTCCCGCTCTGCTCTCTCTTCACACAATCTCACTGCATAAATTTGTTCGCTGTTTTCCCTCCTGGCTTCAGTATGTCCAGTGAGTATCAAATTCGCGAAGCACTCTTTCATCGCTATGTGTCCTACATATTTCAACTTTCTTTTCTCATTTTAAGAATCAGTGTCGATTGCACATTCCTTGTGAGCACTACCACGAGAGTGTCGGAATAATCCATCACATCACTTTTGGCGTAGTGAGAAAGGTCCTGCGACACGGTTGAAATCTTCGAGACCAGCCTGACTTGCCTCATTGTGAACTTCCTCAAGATACAAACGCCGCTCGCATTGTTGTGGGTACAAGAAACGGTGAAAATGCAACTCTAATCGCAGCCCGAAAGTTGAAGTGCTGAGCTCTAATAAAAGACAGTATAAGATATTAACACTTTGATCTCAGGTAAAACGCACATACGCTAAGCTGATCCTAAACAGAGGATGGAACTTCGAGCATTGGCAGCGATCAGAAGCTGAGGTAACAACACTTTGATCCAAGGCCGAACACACGGACACATCACTGATTCTAGAATCAATCCTAACTACTAAACCTAAGAGCAGTAAAGAGAAAGAAAATGACGGACAAGACATGGACAAACTTGAGCTGAGATCTGATTCATGTTTCTCGCACTTGTTCGATCCGAAAAAAAAATTCTTGTCGACATTAATTGTCAGTCCTGATGTTGTCATCAGGTTTTAAGTTAATTTTGACACGTCCGCCCGTTGGATGACCTTTGACATCAAAATATCTTCTTATCCACCTAATCATCTGTGTCTTTCGCTTTCATCTCTCTGTCCTAGTTTTCATACTGTGGTGATGAATAAAGTCCTCTTTCTATGTTCCTATTGATTGATAACAAGCTGGATATTGAGAAGACCAAGACAGGAACAGACTGAGATAGATAGATAGATAGAAATAGATAGATTAGAAGATAGATAGATAGATAGGTCTTATAAACAGACCGAGATAGATATGAACAGAATGAGATAGATAGATAGATAGATAGATAGATAGATAGATGATCTCAGGTAGAAACGATATGAACAGAATGAGATAGATAGATAGATAGATCCTAATAGATAGATAGATGGAACTTTATAAACATTGGCATAGATATGAACAGAATGATGAGGATAATAATAGATAGATAGATAGATAGATAGATAGATAGATAGATAGATATAAACAAAACCGAGATAGATATGAACAGAATGAGATAGATAGATAGATAGATAGATTCTAGAATAGATAGATAGATAGATAGATAAAGGTCCTAAGATAGATATGAACAGAATGAGATAGATAAAGATAGATAGATAGATAGATAATAGATATGGATAGATAGGTCAAACCGAGATAGATATGAACAGAATGAGATAGATAGATAGATGAGATAGATGATTCATAGATAGATAGATAGATAGATGTTCGACAAACCGAGATAGATATGAACAGAATGAGATAGATAGATAGATAGATAGATCGATAGATAGATAGATAGATAGATCCTGATAAACAAACCGAGATAGATGTCATCAGGTTTAGATAAGATAGATAGATAATTAGACAGATCCGCAAAACCGAGATGGATGACCTTTGATATCATAATAATATAGATTCTTATCCACAAACTAATCATCTGTAGATAGATTTAGATAGATAGATAGATAGATAGATAGATAGATAGATAGGTCGCTCTCTGATAGATAGATAGAGATAGATAGATAGATAGATACTAGATGGATAGATAGATCGCTTATAAACAAACCGAGATAGATAAACAGAATGAGATAGATAGATAGATAGATAGATAGATAGATAGATAGATAGATAGATTAAACAAACCGAGATAGATATGAACAGAATGAGATAGATAGATAGATAGATAGATAGATAGATAGATAGATAGATAGATAGATAGATAGATAGGTCGCTTATAAACAAACCGAGATAGATATGAACAGAATGAGATAGATAGATAGATAGATAGATAGATAGATAGATAGATAGATAGATAGGTCGCTTATAAACAAACCGAGATAGATATGAACAGAATGAGATAGATAGATAGATAGATAGATAGATAGATAGATAGATAGATGATAGGTCGCTTATAAACAAACCGAGATAGATATGAACAGAATAGATAGATAGATAGATAGATAGATAGATAGATAGATAGATAGATAGATAGATAGATAGGTCGGTTATAAACAAACCGAGATAGATATGAACAGAATGAGATAGATAGATAGATAGATTAGATATAGATAGATAGATTACATATGGGTCGCTTATAAACAAACCGAGATAGATATGAACAGAATGAGATAGATAGATAGATAGATAGATAGATAGATAGATAGATAGATAGATAGATATTCAGCTTTCCTCTCTGTTAATATTCCTGCTTACATATGCGTGATGATTATCTAAGTTCATATCTATTAGAGTTCCTTCGTATTCGTAAATGTTTATATCTTTTCAAACTTACCTATCTATCTATCAATCTCTCTCAATCTGTTGATATCTATTTATCTCAGACTATTCATGTCTATCTCAGTCTGTTCATACCTATTCATTTATCAATCTATCTCATTCTGTTCATATCTATCTGTTCATATCTATCTAAATCTGTTCATATCTATCTATCTATCTATCTATCTGTATTTCTATCTATCTATTTTTCTGTCTATCTCTGTTCATATTTCTCTGTCACTCTCAATCTATTCATATCTCTCTATCTATCTGTCTGTTCATATTTATGTATCAATCTCAGTCTGTTTTTATCTATCCATCTATGCTTCATCTGATCATATCTTTTTTATTATATAAGATGCTCAAGAATAAAGTCTAAAGATTTTATTATGAACCATTATCTCCTCATGTTGCAAATGGATACAAAAATCTAAAATAATACTGCTCACTTAATGGATGACCGCTTGGGGTGCTATAAGATTGGATGTGTGGGTGGTATAATTGATATAGGCACGGAATTGAAAATTGGAGAATTGTATTTCAATTCCTAGTTGGATACGTTATATTCACTTACTCAATAATCCATCTTCCGCCTCAGCAATGGGTTAAATAGTAAGACATGTATCTGTAAATCATTATCTCCAGGAACTACTTACAATCCAAAAATATTTTCTAGCTTTAGATAACCTGTAAAATGTTGATAAGCCGTAAAAAAGAAACCAATCGATATTATTTCAATCTGTTTCTTTCTCGATCTTTTCGTATTTATCTATATATGTCTATCCAGCTTTGTCCGTTCATTTCAATCTAAGTATCTATCTTACTCCTCCCTTTCTTTATTCCTTCTTTCTTTCTTTTCTTTTCTTTTGTTTGTTTGTTTGTTTCTTTCTTTCTTTCTATTCATATATACCTATTCATATCACATCATATTTATCTATCTATATCAACTCATTCATAGCTATCTATCTATAGACGGGTAGCACTTAGAACATCTCCACTGCTCACGACAGACTAACGAACCAGATTTTCCCTTCAGCCAGCGAGAATATCGGTCTTATACCTCTTTTGATTTCACTTTCTCTCTCTCTCTCTCCCTCTCTCTCTCTCTCACACACACTCTCTCTCTATCTATCTATCTCTTTTTCTTTTTCTCTCTCTCTCTCTTTATCTCTCTTTTTCTCTCTATCTCTCTCTTTCTCTCAATCTTTCTCTCTCTCTTTCTCTTCTCTCTCTCTCTTTCTCTTCTCTCTCTCTCTTTCTCTTCTCTCTCTCTATTCTATCTCTTTTCCTCTCACTCTTTCTCTCTCTCTTTCTCTCAGTGTCTCTCTCTCTTTTTCTCTTTCTCTTTCTCTCTCTCTATCTTTTACTCTATTTCTCTTTTCTTTCTCTCTCTTTCTCTCTCTATCTTTTTCTCTATCTCTCTCTTTTCTCTCTCTCTCTCTTTCTCTCTGTCTCTCTCTTTTTCTCTCTCTTTCTCTCACTATCTCTCACTCACTCAAAAGAAGAAAAAAAACACATAAACTGCCTACTCTTACCTAGGAGCCCGATGCTCATTTCTACATCACAATTTCCGCTTTTCTGTTTCCACTTCACTACATTTCCGCTTTTGATCCCTAAAGTTTTCACTATTTTATTTATTTGTTTCGCTTCCCTTCAAGCTACTTCCGTAAAGTAGGCGAGTGCTCCGTAGATCCTATTTTTTAGATTTCCCTACGCAGTCATAAAATCATCTGCAGGTAGAATCATTTAAGGCTCACTTAATTTGGTGTGTGTCTTCAAACAATTCCATTGTGTTGAAAACTTTCGGCAGCAGTAAAAACAAAAGCGAATAGCAAATAGAGGAAATAATGATATAATCAGACTGTTAACTTTCCACATGACCAAAAGCAAAAATTCTGGAACGAAACTCTATAATAGAAAGAGCTACGACAGATATTGGACTCACGAATTCCAATTCCATTTATGGAACTGACGAAAAGCTCTTTTTATTTATAAATTTTAAAGGGACATTAGCACTGTTTACTCAATGAATGCCGAATATTTCCTGTATAGAAAGAGCTAATTATACTATTATTATATTTTTGTAATCTTTTCACCCCAAGCAAGGCAATAAATCTACTAAGAGGCAGGGGTTGCTGAGTGTTAGAGAATTTGAGAAAAGAACACTATTAAGGAGAGAGAACAATAAAAGAACAAGAATTAAGAAGATAACGATCGATATTGAATTTGGATTCTAGCATGACACAGAGAAGCAAGATTTAGCAGCAGACCTCCCAACTGATTCGATATAATCTTTCTACTTCATGTCAATGGTAAACGTTAGTCCGAAAATGTGCAATGGAACACTCTCCTTGAGATCCTGATAGAAAGTAAAGCGTTCTCTCAAAAGATTAAAAGAGAGATGTTTCGTTTTTGAAGCGTTAAAATTAACAAGCTATTTCTTA
The DNA here is from genome assembly GCA_903632075.3 of Acanthosepion pharaonis. NCBI lineage: Eukaryota > Metazoa > Mollusca > Cephalopoda > Sepiida > Sepiidae > Acanthosepion > Acanthosepion pharaonis. Next base: position 1,757,364 of record CAHIKZ030003261.1, on the reverse strand, counting down.
CCCCAGTTAACAGTAGATTTTAGATCACTTTTGAGATCGGCTGCCAATTTATTTGTATCGAACCGCTCAGGCTTACAGACAGGTACAAATGCATAGCAGGAACACCTGACCATATGTGCCAATGATATTCAAAGAATGAAAGAATGGCAGAGTTATAACAATGTAAAATAGTTACTGGCATCAAAAATTCTCTAGCACGACACAGGGAAAACAAACTTTCTTAGCTGCAGATTTAGCAATTTATGCATTGTAATCTTTTCACTTTATGCCAAAGTCCTGGGTAAGACGTTAAACTACGTCCGCGTCCTGGGTCAGACGTTAATCTACAACCGCGTCCTGGGTAAGACGTTAAACTACGTCCAACAGCAAGGCCTCTGATCAGGAGGTTTTGAGGAGCGTGGAACCACCTCTTAATTACTGGTGTTCCCAGGTCCACTCTGACCCGGGGTGGTAGCACCTGTTAGGGTCCCAGCTATCGGCAAATAGTTAACTATTACCAGCAATACTGTTTTGAAAAAAGTTATTACCAGCAATATAATTTTGAAGGAAATATATTACCAGAAACAGATTTTTGACAAAACAAAGTATTACCAACAATAAAAAAATTTGTCAACATTAAATATCTCATTGAGGTTGATATACCGTAAACGAAAATAAACCAAACCAATCTCAACCAAAGAATACATTCTCTATTCATACGAATCTATCCTAAAAATGTTGTCGGCATTAAATAACCCTGTGAGGTTGATATGCCGTAAAACAAAATAAACCAAACCAATCTAAACCAGAGAATACATATTCTATTTATAGGAATCTATCCTAAAAATCTTGTCGGCATTAAACAACCCATTGAGGTTGATATGCCGTAAAAAAAAAAAAAACCAAACCAATCTAAACCAAAGAATACATATTCTATTCATACGAATCTATCCTAAAAATGTTGTCGGCATTAAATAATCCATTGTAGTAGATATGCCGTAAAACAAAATAAACCAAACCAAACCACTTCATGCCAGTGGAAAACGTCAGCCAGTGAAGGGGCAATGAGTCAATTTGACCTAAACGAACCGATTAGACTTACTATTAAGACAGGGATAGATACTTAATTTTAAATGGTGCAGTGGTTAATGAGCTTCTTTCGCGGACCATCCGCTAGTATAAATTTATTGTACCAAGCGCTCCACTGCTGCAGCTTTGTAGAAAATGTTGCTATGCACTTCAAGTTGAGAAAAGCTGACTGTAAAATGATCATTCAAAATCTTAGCTTCATCTACGCACCTACGGAGAAGACGTGAGGGTTTCTAATTCGTGACAAGCCACGTGATAAGATATACAAAAGAAGTGTCGCACATGAAAATGCTGTGTAGGAATTAGACTTTGAGCGCTAATGAGTAAGGGTCTTTCTATAATGGAGGCTAAGAGTAACGAAATTGCTGACGCATCGGGAATTAAGATCACGCCACTGCTTCTGCAGTTGTTGTTGAGAACATGGAAGTTTGTTTTTTTGTTTTGTTTTTGTTTTTCCTTTATTATTTTTGTGTGGGTTGAGATATGCCTGCTGGAAAAATAATAAAAAAAAAAAGAGTGAATGAGAGAGAGGGAAAAAAACGTCACCAAGCGGGGTGCAGTGAAAAATTTCCTTGGCAGACGGAAAGAGAAAAAAAAAACGAAATAGAAGATCGACATAAATAAAACAAGAAGCTGGGAAAACCAAAAATGAGGCAAGGAATTTTAGTTTTTCATTCATATATATATATATATATATATATATATATATATATATATGTGTGTGTGTGTGTGTGTGTGTGTGTGTGTGTGTGTGTGTGTTCGTACTTATACAGGGTGATTGAAAAGTAGCTCCACATTTTTAATCACTTATAATTTATTTATAAACTATAATTATTGCAAGAAATGGCATTCGCAAACCAGCTTCTCAAGACGCACAAGAATCGCATCAATTGATTTCACGAGGAACTCTTGTTGCATGGAAGACATAGCTTCTTTGCCCTTTAAGTTCTTACAAAGTCTTGGTTTGGTATCGTACAATTGCTCCTTTAACTATCCCCAAAGAAAAAGTCACAGGGTGGTTACTCATACATAAAAATAGGGAGTTACTTTTTCAATCACCTGTATGGATATATATATATATATATATATATATATTTATATTTGTTTCATTAAATAATATAGGGAAGTTATGTCTATTTATTTTAAGTAAGTTCCTTTCATATTGTCTGATAAGCTTAATAACATTATCATTGAAGGACAAAAGGAAATCACCATATTGATACATCTTTAAATCAAATCTATAACCGAAGTCATTGGTTTAAGCCCATGGCTTCCCATACTTAATACTTCTCGATTTCCCTCTCGTGTGGTCATGAGTGACGTCACGAGCTGTGACGCGATTTCCGCTTTCGCGTCTCGTATACATGTATTACTCGTTTCTTTGAAATTTTTCATGCAACAAAAACAGACTATCATTATTGTTTCGTCCGTGTATTGGTTGATATATTGAAAATTAATTGTCATCTTTGATAATCGCTTATGTAAGCCGAAAGCTTAGATTGGATTTAAACATGTATCAATATGATGTTTTCCTTTCGTCTTTCAACAATAATGTGATTAAGATTATCAGACAATATGAAAGGAACTTACTTAAAATAAATACACAAAATTTGTCTATATTATTTAATGAAACATGCACAATATATATATATATATATATATATGTGTGTGTGTGTGTGTGTGTGTGTGTGTGTGTGTGTGTGTGTGAATGTGTGTGTGTGATAGAAATTAGGATAATTTGAGATAATTATAATTAATTCATCGAGTCTAGAAGAAACCTCAACAGAATGCAGAAATCACTGCGCATCCACTACCGAGAATGGAAACGTGGATAGTTACGTTATCAGGCAAACATCATACCAACTGTACCAACGGGCCTCGGTGACAAAGAGGTAACGAATCAGACTCGATATAGCGCCGCTCGATCACATATTCCGTGGTGGACTGTGCCCCCACGAGCCATGCCTACTATCTCCAAGCCGCTCCATCCAGATCATTAGAAGCTGGTTCAAGCAAGGATATACAAGTGATAGAAATTAGAAGATATAATTATAATTAAGCAATTCATCGAGTCTAGAAGAAACCTCAATACATATATATATATATATATATATATATATATATATATATATATATATATATATATATATATTGGGGTATTTAGGCAGAAAATTTTTTTTTAGGCATGACTGATTGAATAAATTACAAACATTGTATCTGCTTATTTTTATCATAATTCTTTCATATTCTCAAATATTTTTCCGTACATTACAATCAATTTAATTGTAATATACGGATAATATAAAGAGGATAGATAACAATTGATATTTGAGAGTCACTCAAGGTAGAGGGTGACTGTTAAAATAATAAGGAGAAATGAGGTATGTGATATGAATGAAAGTGGAGGTGGCAGGTAGTGATGACTATGATGATAATTATAAATAACTATTGATATTTATGATCTGTTGCTGTTAAAATGCTGAGTGAAAGTGGGGTTTGCAGGATAACGAGGATAGATGATTACAGATTTTTGAGAGCCACTCAATGTACAGACTGGTTCTAATCTGATCTATATGTATATATTAGATAGATAGATAGATAGATTCATAGATTCATTAAATTTTAAATTACGTAACGGTAAATCTATACTCAGCACCTGAAAATGGTGTTGTGCCTGAAACTCCGAGTTGTGCCACTGGTGAGGGATAATATGTATACTTAATAGCTCTGTTTTTTTTTACATCGAGCACTATTTTATTACCACCAGCACTATATGTGAAATATATATATATATATATATATATATATATATATATATATATATATTAAATATATATGGTGTGACAGGGGTTCCTGACATCAAAACAGTGTAAAGTGTCCTTATATATATATATATATATATATATATATATATATATATGAAGAAATATAGTCTTAAGGTGTGCTATATTTATGGGATAAAGTGTTCAATATCAGAGATAGAGCGTGTGTAAATATAAAATTGAACATAGAAGTCAACACTTAGAGGCGACAGTCTGTTTCATGCTATATGCAATCGTCAGGCCACGTGTGCTGTTATTTTTCTCGGCTACTTATACATATACGGGTCAGTGGTGCATTGTGGGTAGTCTATTATGGCGGCTATTTTACCGGAAGTCGTTTATTTATTTATTTCGGTTAAATTATTTTGCTTTTTTTTATTTAATTTTATTTTTTGTTTCTTATTTTATTTATTTATTTATTTATTTACTTATTTACTTATTTTTTAATCGGTGTTTTTATTAACGTAGTAAAAATTAGTTTATATCACTTATTTAATAGTTTTGTTTTGGTTTGAGAATTTAATTAAAGCTATTTGTTCGGTTTTGGGGTTGGTTGTTGTAGTTTATTCTAACTATTATTTTGGCAGGAACAGTTTTAATTTGTGTTTATTTGGGTTGTTTTTTCTAACGGTAACTTTATCGGGATTGCTTTGTTTATTTATTTACTTGGATGAATTTAGGTCAGTTTATTTTACTTGTATATTTTCTCTTTTCGGTTTTCGATTTTTAAGTAACGTAGTATTTATTTATTTTTTATTTTTATTTTATTTTATTTTTTTATCGTTATATAACAGTTATAGCTATTTTTTTCGTCCGATTTTTTGGTTTGATTTTTTAGTCTAACTAATATTTTGGTCATAATGGTTTACTACTTTGTTTATTATTTACTTTATTTATTTGGGTTCGTTGTTTTTTTTGTTATTATTATTATTATTATTTTATTTCGTCTATTCTAACAGGTGTGATTTGGTAATTTGTTTGGGTAATTTATTTTGCTTATTTTATTGTTATTTTGTTTACTTGTTTATTTATTTATTTTTATTTTATTTTTTTCCGTTTTCGATTTTTAAGTAACGTAGTAAAATTTGTTTTCACGTCTGCATCTTGAGATGAGTTCGGATCTTTTATTTAATAATTTATTTTGGTCTGGGAAATTAATGATAGCTATTTTTTCCTCCAAGCAAAGTTTGCAAGTTTTTAATTTGTTGTTGTAGTCTGATGATCTTTCCCTTATTTTCCAAGATATTTTTGGTGTGATGTGCGTTTTGTTTTTAATTTCCCAGATATACTTAAAAAGCATTGTGCTGTTCGCGTATTTACTATTTCTGAAAGATGTTTTATGTGTATAATTTCTTTGTTTCCAGGGTCCTTCAGTTACTCCTATGTATACTTTTTCTTCATTATCTGGTGATTTTATCGTGGCTTGGTATATTACGTTGTTTTGTAAACAATTTCCGTTTAAGGGACATTCGTTCTTTATTCTGCAGTTGCACGTGGGTTTAATTTGTTCGTGTGGTTTGTTGATAATTTTCCTGTTGTGCGTTTTTATTATTTGTGCCATGTTCTCGGTGCAGCTGTAGTTGATTTTTACTGTGTTTTTGTTGAATATTTTGTGTAGGGTTCTTGATTCCGGGAAGTGTTTGTGTAAGAGTTTAAAGAATATTTTTCCTACGTTTGTTTTTACGTTTTTGCTGTATGGTGGGTTGAACCATATGATATTTCTTCTCCTGTTGGCCTTTTTTGGTGAGTATGTGAGTGTTGCTGGGAATCCGCTATCTTTTAGGGCCGTTTCATAGTCTTTCTTAGCTTTGTTCAATATGGATTCATTGGAGGAATTGTCGGAAAGCCTGCGGTGAATCGATTTTGGTGTCTGTTTGATTATAGAAGGCGGGTGGTTGGAAGATGTGTGTATAACAGCACACGTGGCCTGACGATTGCATATAGCATGAAACAGACTGTCGCCTCTAAGTGTTGACTTCTATCTTCACTTTTATATTATATATATATATATATATATATATATATATCCACTAGTCCATCGTTGTACCTCAACGCATAACAGATGTTTAAAATGTCCTCTTTGTCTGGCGGACCTTTTTTGAATACTCACACACTGTGTCGAATGGTTTTTCAAGTTCTCGCATCACGTTGATGAAGCATCGTTGCATTTTAAATGTGTGCTGCATAAAATAATAATTCCTATGGAATTGGTCCTCCCCTTCCTACTAATCTTTCATGGTAGATGTCTTCCAGTGCATTGCGAACAATGTGACTAACATATAATGGAGCCCCATCATGCATGAACCGCATACAGCTTCGTATTAGCAGTGGTACATCCTCTAGCAGGTCTGGCAGTGTGTTCGAAATAAAAGTTTCTGTCTAGCTTCTGTGATACGTGCTGAGAAAATATATGGTCCTACCAGACAGTCATCTATAATTCCACCCCACACATTAATCGTAAACTGATGCTACCCTGTATTGTACCATTGGGATTCCGATTCGCCCACAAATGATGGGTGTGTACATTTGTTATTCCATCTCTTCCAAATCTTGCTTCATCTGTAAACAAGATTGAAGAGACAAACAACGGATCAGCAGTTTGTGCAATAAACATTCGCAAAAATTCTCCCTCGGTGAGTGGTCAGAGGGCGAAAGATCGTGCACACGTTGCAAATGATACGGATACAAGAGCTGTACTTGAAGTACCCTCTATTCGGTAATACGAGATGTACGACGTGCTAGGACCACTCGACGTGTGCTCATACCTGGGTCGTCTTCGAAAACCTGTGGAATGGGTTCTCCGTGATCAGGCGTACGAACATATCTCGGTCTTCGTCGATTTATAGTTTGTGATCCCACGGATCCTGTTTCAAAAACGCAACGATAAACCGTAGCAAAGGTTGGAAGACTTGTCTGCTTTCGGTCTGGAAAAGCAAACTGATACAGCCGTGCAGCCTCGCGTCCATTACCATTCACGAGGCCGTATGTAAAAATCATAGCTTCCTGCGAACGACATAAATGTCCTGCCATTGTTAAACGAAACAATTCTAAGTTAACTCCCTACTACACACTTCAAATGTTGAAGACAGACTAGCAACAAATGTACACTAAAAACAAATATAACCTAATCTACATGGCAACATAGCGCAGTGTACCATAAACTTTCTTCAAGCTCAAAAACGAAGGATTTGTAGGCATATCTTTTGTCCATGTTTTTGTGTGAGGAAGCAGCCATGTTTGTAAGAGTATTGTTAATATATATATATATATATATATATATATATATATATATATATATATATATATATATATATATATATATATAAACACTTAAGAAGTACTTTCTATCAATCGTCAGGGCTATACATCATTTACCTTCGCAGAATTTTCGTCTTTGCAAGGAATCCGAATAAGTCTGACTTCTCAGAGACATCATCGCGAGAAATAAACGAGGGCTTTGCTGTCAAAAAAAAGGTTATTTTTGGAAGAACTTGTAGATAAGTTTAATCAAGTTGAAAGAGATTACAGTGGCTAAAAACTACTTGCTCGAGGTTGCTAAATTTACAGAATAAACGGTAAATACGACCTGTGCTGATTCCTTACTTTACGAATTTTCCAATGGTGTTCTTTGTCTCCAATCTCAACCTGATCCCACAGAGGGCGGTGATCTCCCTTCTCATTCCATATGTGGTCAGCCACGCCAGATTTTTCCACTTCCCCTCGTGTTACAGCTTTCTGGTGTTCTTGAAGCCTTAACCTTAAGGGAACGGCCTGTCTCTCCTTTATATTCCTTTCCGCAGCTGCACGGGATAGCGTACACACAGTCTTTAGTCATGTTCTCATATTGCAATTTCTGTTATCGCTTTTCTCTGGCATATATACATATTTTTCCTCACAGTTAGGAAAATCGTATATTTATTATCAATATATAATTTATTTATACTATATGTTATTCTACATCGAGTATAATTTTCAATTATATACATAGTCAAACAGAACAAGAAAATTAAATTAATTATCTACTATAAAATATTTAAAACAGTTAACCTTATCATCAACAATAACAACACACTTGAAAGATCTAAATTACAAATAACGAATATTATTTATAAATTCACAGGAAATGCGTTCATGATCAAACTCATGAATTATTATATTGGAAATATTACTACATACATATCGCGAAGACTCTCGTTACATCTCTCTGACCATAAATTAATTAGGATTCATATAAACACACGCGGAAACCTACTAAACTCCATCCACAATATACTTGTATAAAATGCAAGTATAATAGTCTAAAAAAATTAAAAGTAATGGAAGTACTAATGATAAAAAAGAAGAAGCCCACACTCAATGACATCAAATATGAACACGGCCACAATGTAATGACTGTGTTTGGAAAATGAAAAAAACGTCCGTATATCTCTAGATGCATGCATGAAAAATCTACATATTCAGTATAAGTAAAAATTAAAAAAACATCTTTGATAGCGTAATAGTCAAAAACGCTCAGATATCCAGAACATTTGGACAATTTTACATAACTTCTGTCTAGAAAAGAAAACGCTTTTAATAACACAAGAAAAATTAACCTTGTCAGTCGCCTTTAATGAAATGTGTTCCTCAGTAATTTTATAACTTTAAACTTAATATAGATTAAATTTAAATTTTAAAATGGGTAATTTTTAATTTCAAATTTTATCGTATAATTTAATATTTATTAGTTAGAATAAATTCTATTTTAGTCTAACCCTAACATTAAAACATTAAATAATTATCATAACCTTAGTTCGTTGTCAATTTTTTTGAATTCTCATATACTATTTTGATTGGTTATTCCAGCTTATGTAAAAGCGTTTCCCTTTAACGAGGGGTGTTTGATTGATTTGAACCTTTTAAATCCCTTTATTCTAAATTCAACGCCATCACTTGATAAGACACCAGAGGTGTTGAAATAAAATGGCTATTTTTGTAGTGATTTTATAACATATTTATGTTATAATTTTCGAATAAATAATTATATTTGCTCTACTCTGTATTGAGCACTCTTTTGAGAAAAGTAATTGTTGGTTATTGGAATTTATTCCGTATACACCAATCCTATACTTGGGTATATATATATATATATATATATATATATATATATATATATATATATATATATATATATATATATATATATATATAATGGTTATGAATATTTTATTATGGAAATTAAAATTTGATTCACGAGACGATTTTTCCCTAGTTACTGTCACTTTGATCTTAACATCTTCAAATGTAGGTTCAACTGCAATTTGACATTCATATACCCTTAAAATGAATTTCTTTCTTACCCTCGTTGGTCCCTTACAAGAACCTTTACATTGGGTGGCTCTTAAGCCTTTGTATTTGGTTGAACAATACTATAAAAATCATTCGTATCAAAAGATTATTTACCATTCGATAGTGCAATTCGTTTAGATCACCTTATCGTTTATATCCCACGATAAAAAAAAAAGTCGGTTGAAAAAGAATCCATTTGACCTACTGACAACCAAAACTAGTGAATTTATTTTAAACAACTTCAAACTTATCTACTCCAACCTTCAGTGGCTAAATGAATTCAAAGTCCAGCTTATCGCCTGTCGTTCATGATAGTAAATTTATCTCCTGTAACCTTTGATGGGGAAGATACTTCAGATAAATCCAGTTTATCTAGTTGTATACTATACTTTTTAATTTGTTTTATACAAAATTCAGCTTCTCTACACCCAATCTACAACAAATCTAGCTTATTTACACTACTAAACACGATGTTCATGTAGAATGTATGGTACGCTGTTTCATGATATTTGCCCAAGGTAATGGTTAACAGACAATTCAGATGCAAGTCTATTTTATTTAAATCTCAGATAATGATATGAATATTTTCCTAAATATTATATTATATATATATATATATATATATATATATATATATATATATATAAAAAGATAATCCTAAGGATCTAGGCATTACCCTGAAGATCCGTTTAGGGAAAGCTAGGTAGGTTTGCCTGGCCCCCTTAGGATTATCTTAGGTTTTGGTCTACTTGGTATATTCAGTACTTTACGTAGTTGTCTTTTTTACTCGTTTTGGGGTTTTTTCTTTAGATTTGGAGCTTAAACACTAAACAATTGTTTTCACCTTGTTTTAATGTTCTTATTTCTTTTTTTTTTTATTCCCCATTTTTCCTCGCGTACCGATTTATAGAGCTATCCGAGGATTTTCCAAACGAGTACAACCCTTCATATATATATATATATATATATATATATATATATATATATATATATATATATATATATATATATATATACGTGTGTGTGTGTGTGTGTGTGTGTGTGTGTGAAAAATATATGGAAAACCGAATATGCAAGTATGCTGTTTTAATGGTGTTTCAATGTCGACGTCAGACGTTTCGGTCTAGTGGATCTTCTTCAGGACATATTTATTAAAACATAATTAACATTAGACGATATTCAAGTCAACATAAAAAGACGATAGACATAAAATTAATCAAAACAGAATAACTGAAATTTTTAAGATCAGCGTTACGTTTCGCAATATGATTTTTGTTTTTCCATATATTTTTCTTCATACTGTCGGATCTATATCCACATATTTGCTTATATATATATATATATATATATATATATATATATATATATATATATATACAGAGAGAGAGAGAGAGAGAATTGCACAAAAAAAAAATCAAAATTATTTCATGATAGATCTATTTCAACACACGAAAACTACGTCAGTCTTATTCAACCCCGGTATATAAGATTGACGTAGTTTTCGTCGTTTGAATTAGATCTACCCCCACCCCATATGAGCTAATTTTGTTGTGTAATACTATATATTGGATCTGTTATAATAAATACATTGAGCTCTTTTTTGTGGATCCATTTATCAACGGGTTTAGTACCTGTACTATATATATATATATATATATAGATAGATAGATAGATAGATAGATAGATAGAGAGAGAGGGAGAGGGAGAGGGAGGGAGGGAGTAATGTCGAGCTCTATGTCAAAAAGACAGAGCAAAATTATTATTAATTAAAGAATATCAAACACTTAAAATCCCATGGGTAATAATTTTTATTTCATGAGGGTTCTAAAAAATCAGCTCTCTATCTTCAAGACCTAGAAACAAAATCATAAATGAAATGGAAAAAATTACTCCGGATTAAAATCAAGGGATATTGCTATCTTTTTTAGAATGGGAAAAGACAGAGAGTGTTGACCTATTTTGATATACTGACCTCAGATTTAACATTAGTGTGTCATTTGAGGAAGTTGGAAGGGCATAGTGTAGTTAGTTCAGTGTGAACTGGAAACAATCTCATATATATATATATATATATATATATATAGGGTAACTATACTCGTTTCGAAAAAACCTTCGAATTTTTGAATTGCCAATAATCAAATCAATCTCGAGGGAAAAATGGTTTTAAATAAAGAAAGAGCTAGAAACATGAAAGTCTGTCGAAAAAAATCGCACAGATACAGGTTTGAAGCCCAAAGAAAAAAAAACCCAATACGAGTAAACAACTAACAAAAGAGCGCAATACAACTGTAGAGCAAACTAAATAAACCTTAGTGAGCCAGACAAATCTTGTCTGGCTCATATATATATATATATATATATATATATATATATATATATATATAAATATATAAGCATTTATCGTTTCACCTCAAGCAAGGCGATAAACATTCTAAGAAGATGTTACTGAGAATGAACGAACCTGAGAAAAATTTAGTAAGGAGAAAAGAACAATAAATGAAAAGGATTCAAAAATCCAGAAGATGGCTAATGACATTATATTTATATTTTTATATCACAGTAAGAAACAGGATTTCCACAATTGAGAAGTGCGAGAGAGGAAACTATTAGAATAGAACTTACGGTTACATTTAGCAATTTCAGGAATAAACTGATGCCAACTATCTGCCCCTCGAGTCAGTCAGTTATGTGCCATACGTGACACACACTTAAGCGATAATTTATCTTTCGATACATGACTGACGAAGCAGATATTTTCCGAAGTAGATTGTCATTACATTCTGCAATAGACCAGTTGCCATCCTGGTCTGTCCTGCTATTTACCTATACTGGTGGGGGGGGGAGATTCACACCTTTCCCAAAGTTATTAGCACATAAGTGAATTTAATGGGTTCGACTGAAATTCGATCTCGGCTCTCCGATTTTTCAATCTGAGCTGCTATCCGTTACTCTCCCATCCCTCGAGTAACACACTTAAATTCATGAATTTGAGGTAAAAAAGAGCAAAGGTCATCGGAACAAATGCCACGAAAATATTTATAGAATATGACTCAATTAATTAATAAATGTTGAAGCAACACAACTCTTGACACACACACACACACACACACACACATACATATATATATATATATGTATGTATGTGTCAGTGTGCGTGTATTTATAAATATAGATAGATAGATAGATAGATAGATAGATAGATAGATATGAAGAGCTTAAGGCATTCAAATAGATAGATAGATAGATAGATAGATAGATAGATAGATAGATAGATATAAGTGTGAGGGTTAGAATCAACTTATGAAAAGAAAATATCAGAACAACTCCGTATTCTTCCACTTTCAGACGTTAACATTTTCCTACTTTTTTCTTATATCTGCAATGTCATTGTCCTTGACCTGGCATCTCGGCTTCAGTCACTTTCTCACCGCAGTAATGTAGATTCCCTGTGCCTTTTTTATAAATACTTTCATGGTAATTGTTCTGATTAACTTTCATCTATGGGATCTAGACTTTATGAATTTAATGACTTTATGAATTTAAGCAAATATTAGTTCTCATCATTTTACAGTTTAGATGGATAGATGTAACCTTAAGTTCTATGTTAGCAGTTTTCGCTCCCTCGCACTTCTCTCTTGTGGAACTCTCTTCTGGCTTTTTGCTTACCAGTCAACATCGATCTTCAAGAATTTAAATGCAACGTCAATCGTCATCATCCGTCTTTTTAATTCTTGTTTTATTCTTTTTGTTCTTTAATAATGCTTTTTTTTTTTCTTATATTCTTCCGCACTCGATAAAATTCTTGGTGGCTTTGTTGGTGTGCTTGGGGAAAATGATTGAAATATTTTTTTATTTTTTTATTTTGTCGATTGAACAGTATTGTAGGGTCAGTTGGGCACCGTCTGTAAAAAAAAAGAGCACCATGTCACATTTCACTCCGCTGGAAATTTGGAAACGGCATGCTGTACTGCTTGGCACTCGCACCGGAAGCTTCAGTACGAACATTTCAGAGTATTTGGTGTCAAACTGAGGAGAGTGCAGAGGATTAGGAAAGCGGTGGATGAGTCTCATAGTGATTACGAAGATATAGCAGCTTGGGAAACCCGCTCTGATCGTTCTGATAAGAAAAGAACTTCTAAATGTCTTGGTGAGGAACTCAAACTCCATTCGGAGGCCTACATCAAGTACCTTGAGGGGTAGTGCTGCCCTGTATTAAGAGGGTGGCTGCTGGAAAACAGGTCTCTGCCCCATGCCACACAAGCAGAACACAGTCATGGTTGCTGGTCAATTTCTGCGACCACATCACCCCTTACATCTGGCCACTTAACTTCACCCGACTGCAACCCTCTTCATTATTATGTGTGTGGCTCTGTTGAGTGTGAGACCAACAAAAGTTCTTGTAACACCAAAGATGAACTAAAGGCAAGGTTTATGGCAGCATTCACCAACTCAAACAGGGAGAACGTCCAGATGAGTTGGAGGAGATTCCGAAGTCGTCTGGTGGTCGTAGTGGAAGCCAATGTCGATTTTTTTGAATAAATTTACTCCTTAGTATTTCAAGATATTTTTGTGTCATTTTGGTAAAAATATTTCTTAAAATGAGATATCAGTGTTATTTTAATTTTTGCGTAATTAAGACGTCATTTTATCTACAGCACCCTATATAATACTAAGTCCTGTCACTAGCGAAATGTATGCAACTATTTTAGCCACTGAATATATATCTCTGTCGATTTATAGATTTAGAAAGAACATTCTTTCTAACTTCTTGTTAGATGGAACAGATTAGATTCTTTCATGCTTGAAATTCAGAGATCAATGTCGGGGTTTTTTTTTATTGAAATGTTCAAGCCGGTCTTTTATTTGAATTTTTCACAAGTGTTCTTTATTACTTCCGAACGTTTCATTATGAGTCAAAAGTCTAAAAAAAATTCTATAACCAAAATGTACAAGTTGTACAACCAATGCCATATTTTAAAACCAAGAAAATAAATAAAATAAATGATATAAATAAAATTAAATAATAAAATAATAAATAAAATCGTCAAAATGCAGGTTATTATTAGTAACCTAACTCATTAGTCTTAAACAAAACAACTTGGAACTAAATTTCCCCCTTACGACACTTCATTGAATCCACCGGTGACCTACACCCTTGTGCAAATTAATCGAAACAACCGCTTTAGTTTCCTTCTTTCACCATACTGTCAGTTTTAGACCCACTGGAGTGACAGGTTATAAACGATTCCTATTTTTTCCTCAGATTAGGTCATTTGCAGTGATGTGCAGTAATCTGTTTTCGGGGTGTATGATGAAATTAGGTTGGTCTTGAAAAATATTGCGTCATCCGTGATTACATCAGAATTTTATCACACCCAGCCACTATTGTCTCAAGTATCGATTAGTTGTCCTAAGGCTATCGTCTGCGATGGACGTTGCTCCAAAGAAGTGTAAGACAAATTTAATGCTGCACGAACACAAAGACAAGCCTTATCATTGAGCAAATCAAAGTACTATCGACTGGCTCGGAAACTCTCCGGATTTAAATCCAATCGAGATTCTGTGGTCAATCTGCAAGCAACGACCTTGTGAGATGGACATACGAAGTACTAACATGCGCACCGGATCATGTTTCATTGGAAAAATACGAAAAGAAAGTTAATAATAGCAGAGTTATTTGTTTTATGTCAATTAATTTACAGAAAGGTGTATATACATAGACCCCTGACCCTTGTTGACTTTGGCGATAATGATGTAGTGTTAACTAGGCTGTCGGTAAAGTTTTGATAGTGTTCAAAATCGTTTACCCGGTCTTATGAGAAAATGTTTATTTTCCACACTGCAGCCTCTTTCCTCACAGACGTAAAGTTGCAAGCTTTCCACTACTCTGTCGTTATTTACGTGGCATTTGTTCAGCTGAGTTACATCAGTTCAAATATTGTCAACTAAGACACGCCATGCCAATCCCATAAAGACGACTTTTTCCTCTGTGTTACAAATTTCAAGAAGAAAGTTTCACTTCGACAGGTTTTCCCCAAGAACAGCTACTTTGAGGAACAGACTCCGGCGTGAATGCTTTCTACAATCTTAACCTCTTCAAATCAAAGTTCAATCGTAATTTATCCTTCTTAAGCACTTAATCTCAACTTCCTACCGCTGTCTTTTTCATTCATATGACACAACTCATTCTTCATAAACATTTTTATACTCTGTACATTGAGTGGTTCTTGAGCCTTGTATTAAGCTCGTTTTGCAAATATATAACCCACTCTGGGAACTTACTACTTCGTACTATTTCCTGTTCATTCGCCTAACATACTAACGGAGAATTTCGTTTGGATTTTGCCTCTGGCATTTAAAAATCTTATTACAATTCACACCTTATGAAAACACACATCATGAAAAACAGCACGCATCCCGATTACCACTTATTTGTTCCGTTACCCTCCGGGTGACGTTTTAGATTGATTTGTTCCAGGACAAAGCACTTCAAGGACAGTTTTTATCCTTAGGCAAAATCAAAATTACCACGCACTGACAATGTTTGCACGTATTTTAAAGATCATTACTTTCCTTCATTCGAGGCTGTGTGTGGGTGGATTGTTGGTGCACCTTGGAACTGCTTCCCAATTTCCTTGTGCACCACACAATGACAATGTTGTTCATGATGACGGTCGTCTTTGAGTATAGAATCCAAAGGTTAGCAGTGAATATTTCGAAGACAGTAGGAAAGCGTATTTCAGGTTAGCAGTGGATACTTTGGTAAAAGTAGCAGAGCATAGTTCGTCCTTCTGTTTCTCTTCGCCTGACAAGCTGGCACTGGACATTCGGATAGAGTAAACAAAATGGTCGTCTTTATACACGACAGATTGAATATTCTACGTCTTCTGATTGGTTAACCTTCTATTGGTGGACTATAAAGTGAGTCAAGTCATTTGGGCTAACTCACTAGTACATAACATACACAAAAAACTGCAACAAAGAAATAAAAAGTAAATAATTTATCGTGGCGTCACATGCACATGCAACCATATTTGTTAGGCTGTCACATATGCATGCGCTCCTGACTGTTAGAAAGACGCCAACTGTGGAACAAGCAGATGACGACTACTATAGATCCCAACAGCTGAACCAGCGGATGAAGAGGGCTACGCATGACTGACATGCTATAGAAGGCGCCACTCGAAATTATAGTCAGCGGCAGTCCGTTGCAGTTTCATAACTGGATTCTGTATGTCTCATTCTATTTGTGCCGCAGAAGATGATCATGAAATCAAGCGTGTGGCTCACTTCCTGGCAAGCTGAGGTTCGCGTTGAATAAATTCATGCCATCGGCACTTTCTTCTTCTCTGATTTTCTTTCAACCTCAACCAACTCTTGCAAAGTTAAATGGCTATAAGGAATGGATGATGGGAGCAGGTTTTGGTGAATCTGAAAGCTTCTAGCCCTGAACCTGCCCATGGGCGGTGAATATAATCAACACCATTATCATAAAGGAAGATATCAGCAAATTCTTGGGTGCGAGAGAAAGCCGACGACATAAAAATATTTTTGCAAATAATGCTTACAATTTCTTGCTTCCACAATGATTTTATATGTATATTTGTGCTAATTCGTAGTATTCGAACTTTGCGATAACGTTGGAATATGAAGAGGTTAGTCATCACTTTGTTCCCTAGCAATAAATATGCTTATGGCGAAGGCAAATAATAACAATAATAAATATTATTTTAAAGATTTTGTTAACGGTACAATATTTAGTGATGGTGTAGAAAACGGACATAAAAAATGAAGTTAAAACCATGAGAAAAAGTTGAAAGTGACATTTAATACAGGAAAAAATTTTGGGAGTTAACCTGTTTCATTCCGAATTTATCAAAACTCGATCGGGGATAATAAAATAAATGTACGTACCAACTGAAAAAACAACAACAAAGATACACTGTATTAGTAATATACTAACACAAAAATACTTATACGAAGATCATATAACAAGATCATATAGCAAGTCCTAGCAGCCATTCCTTACTTTACACGGGGAACGCTGCCTAGACATAATGAAAAGTGTCTCAAGCATGCATCATTTACATTATTCGGATAGTTATCCTCATCTTCATTTCCATATTCATAATGTTTCGACCGCTGTACGTTCCGGCCTTCTTCAGGTGATTGGAATTTCGAATCGAACCCTTTATTTCGTTCACCGGGGGTACATTGTTCTAGTTCCATGTACCATGCCTCTTCCGGTTGTCTCGGCTATTTCCCATTAACTCAACTTTGGTTCACCACTGCTGTGGCCTGATACTAAACTCAAAACTCTTTGGATCTAGTCACTGGATCTAACTAACGTCTTCATCCACTGGGCCTCGGGTCCAAACGTCCTGAATAAGAAAATAAAAATGTTGACAACAGCCCGAACAATGTAAATAGTGTAAATAAGAGACTACTGAGTATTAAATATATTCTATAAAATGGTAGTTTAAATACCTACAATGACTCATTTCAGAAATATAGACAAAGAAAAAAGTTTAGTTCTTGTTTTAAGTTTCTTTGTAACTGTCTGTGCATTTTTATCCTCATCATCATAAGTCCCGTGACCAAGTGGGGCTTTTGCGCAGCTGAGTCCCTGAGCAATTCCCACCAAATCTCACGGTTCTGTGCTATTGACTCTATGAATGTTCTTCCAGTCTACTCAGTGACGTTGTGAATCTATTTCCCTTCTGTCTGTTGCTTTTTCTGTGACGTGTCCGGACCATTTCAATGTCCTCTTCTTGATGTTAGTTATGCAGTCTTCCAACGGACCTTTTTCTTGCCCGATGGTGTGTCTTGCATTGTGTCATTTGTAACACAGTTTACTATATATATATATATATATATATATATATATATATATATATATATTTAAAAGGGAACGCTCTTGTGTAAGCCTCCTGGATATTGGTAACTTTTTCGTAGTAAGAAAAAGTTACGATTGACGAGACGCGTCGGCAATGAGTAAGAAATGTATTTTCCAATTGTCCTATTTTTATCCAAATTGTCTTATCTTCAAAATTATTCTGAGAACTTTAACAATATGTTGACATGGAAAACTAAAACAAATTCTTACTAAAAAAATATTTACTAATATCCAGAGGGAGACTTACAGAGGAGCATTCCCTTTTTAATATTTTGATTTTATATATATATATATATATATATATATATATATAGATTGGATTAAGAATTATATATATATAAATGGAATGGATTATATATATATAAATGGAATGGATTAAGAATTCTTACGACCAATTTGACATCACAATGGGATCACTAGACTCAGCTGAGTCTTCTGATCTCATTGGTCTTTTTATATTATACAACCTTACAGCGAACTATGATATTAATACAAATGACATTGGTTTGTACAGAGACGATGGACTTATGGTTATAAGAAACTCAACAAACTTCGAAATAGATAGAATTAGAAAGTTATTATATAAAGAATTTAAAAGCATGGGCTTTAAAATTACGGTTAGTACTAAATTAAAAAAAAGTGGACTTCCTAGATATAACATTAGATCTAAATAAAAAATACATACACACCTTTATAAAAAACCCAACACCAATCCTTTATATATACACCCTAAATCAAATCACCCCATCTATAATTAAACATATACCGTTATCAATCAGTAAACGAATTAGTACAAATTCAGCAAATGACAAGATTTTCGATGAGAATATCAATTCCTATAATAAGGCTCTAAAAGATAGTGGCTACAAAAACCCAAAACTAACTTATATAAAAATGAAAATGGAAAGCATAGAAAAAACAGATGTAGAAAAATTATTTGGTATACTCCCCCATACAACCAAATGGTAAAGAACAAATTAGGACATAAATTCCTCGCATTAATAGTCAAGCATTTTTCTAGTGAAAGTAAACTGAGTACTATTTTCAATAAAAACACACTAAAATTGAGTTATAGATGTACAGAAAACTTAGAAAAAATCATTAAGAGCCATAATGCTAATATCTTAAATAAACACTTATACCAAAACCAAAAAAAAAATTAGACAATGGAAAAATAAAGATAAAAACTGATGGAAATAAACAAAACTATGTAACTGTAGAAACCCTCATAATTGCCCTCTACAAAATAAATTTTGCACTGAATCATTAGTATACCAATGCAATATCTCTTCGATTGAAAGTCCTGAAAACATAAAAATATATATAGGCTGCACTAGCCATGAATTCAAAAAAAGATTCAACCAACATCAAACTTCATTTAGAATAAATAAATATAAAAATCAGACATCTCTCTCAAAATACTTCTGGCATCTAAAAGAATCAAATAAAACACCTACAGTAAAATGGAAGTTAATAAGAAAAGCTAGAATATGTAGGTCATTAAAAGACCCATGTTCTTTGTGCATACACGAGAAACTATATATTACTAAGTTTAGAGAAAATAAAAATTTACTGAATCAGAGAAATGAAATAGCTATTATATGCAGCCATTGTCAAAAATTTTTTTAAATAATATTTAAAAATTTTAAAATTTAAATAAAGGGGGGCAATCAGGTAGTATACATACTTATATTTAACATGAAAAATAATTATATTACATTTACTTGTTTTTTCGTTATAAAAGTATATTGGAACAACTGATAATATTTTAAAGTTGTATTTAAAATTGTAGTTAAAACGAATTCTAACCTAAGCATCTTTTAAAAATTGCAGTTAAATAAAATGTATGCTAACCCAAACACCTCTAAAAAAAAGTACTATCGGCACTTAAATGAATCCAATAAAACACCGACTGAAAAATGAAATTATAACGAAAAGCTAGATGATGTAGGCCTGTGAACGACCCATGTCCCTTGTACTTACATATGAAACTTTATTACTTAGTTTATATATATTTAAAATAAATAAATTAATTAATTAATAAATAAAGTTTACTAAATCTGAGAAATGAATTTACTATTTTTCCAGTAAGTGCCATAAATATTACTTAAATAATATTTAAATATAAAAGTTTAAAAATCGTAATATACATATACTTTGATATGGAAAAATAATTTTACTTACTATAAGTAATTTCAAATACATTTCCTTCTGTTATAAAGTAATATAGTCTATTAAAAATAACAATCAAAATATTTTAAAGTTGTAATTAAAATTGTAGTTAAATAAAATGAATTCTAACCTAAACTTCTTTTACTTAGTACTACACGCACTTAAAAGAATCCAATAAAACACCTACAGTAAAATGGAAGTTAATAAGAAAAGCTAGAATATGTAGGTCATTAAAAGACCCATGTTCTTTGTGCATACACGAGAAACTATATATTACTAAGTTTAGAGAAAATAAAAATTTACTGAATCAGAGAAATGAAATAGCTATTATATGCCGCCATTGTCAAAAAATTTTTTAAATAATATTTAAAAATTTTAAAATTTAAATAAAGGGGGGGCAATCAGGTAGTATACATACTTATATTTAACATGAAAAATAATTATATTACATTTACTTGTTTTTTCGTTATAAAAGTATATTGGAACAACTGATAATATTTTAAAGTTGTATTTAAAATTGTAGTTAAAACGAATTCTAACCTAAGCATCTTTTAAAAATTGCAGTTAAATAAAATGTATGCTAACCTAAACTTCTTTTACTTAGTACTACACGCACTTAAAAGAATCCAATAAAACACCTATAGTAAAATAAAATTAATATGAAATGCCAGAAGATGTAAGCTTATGAATGACCCATGTCCTTTGTACTTACATGAGAAACAATATATTACTAGGTTTATATATATAAAAAATAAAAGTTTACTAAATCAGTAAATTAAGTAACTATTTTTGCCGTCATTGTCATAAATTTTACTTAAAAAAAATGTACCAATTCTAATATACATACTTATACTTGTTGTAAAAATAATCCTACATAATATAAGGGATTCTAATGCATTTAACTGTTCATAAAAAAAAATATAGTATAATAAAAATTAAAAATGAGAATATTTCAAATCGTAGTTAAATAAAAACTAAAAAGTATTCTAATCTGAACACCCCCGAAAATCTTTAAATTTACAAATAGGAAAAAAAATGCCGTAAGAAATTTTTTGCCGTTAACAATAAATTTTTAAAAAATCCAGACGACATGCATTCAACTGATGTCAGTTTTCATTGAAAAATACATCCCTACCCCTTACCAAAATGTAGCTAATAACCGATACAATGATACAGACATAAGGAAAACCCGGACAACCCTTGTCCAGTTGAAGTAGATTTATCTGTAACCATGGAAACGTCATTTTAGCTGTGTTAAAACCCAGTAATTTTAAAAGTTACTCCAAAATTCGCTTGAGGATGAAATGGAACTAATGTCTTTAATTTAATTGCAAAATTAAATTCGTGGCTTTTAGCTTCCATTTTTGAAACATGGTTAGAACTGTGTAGCGGAAAAAACATATTTTAAATCAATTAATATATATATATATATATATATATATATATATATATTATATATATATAGTGGGGGATGTTGTGTGTGGAGGCACGGTGGAATAATTGAGGAATCGGAAAACCAAGTTCGATTTCCAGTTGAATCCATTACATTCACTTACTTGTGAATACCCTTGGGAAAAGTAGGAATCCTCTTCTTCTCCTAGTTATAGATAAATAGCAGGGCAGACTGGGTTCTATAACCTTGGGTGGCACCTGGTCTAGGATAAAGTAATTCCGAATTCATAAAAACAGCCTGGAGAGGGTTGGGCTCCGTCAAGCTATCTTGCCCAAGAAATACCACTTTTACTGCGGCTATAGTACACATGGTGCCACTACGACAGGGACGGGTCAAGGGATTCGTGATCACGATATATATTTGTGTGTGTGTCCAGTGTTGACAGAATTCAATAGCCTTTACATTGCCTTTTGGGTGATGAAGTGAATTTCTTGGTGTGTGGTAATACTGGTCGGTTCGATAGGGTCAAATTAGCAGCTGAAAAACGATAGCATAGAATGTGTCGTTAAAAGGAGAATAGTTTATTAATTTTAACGCCTCCAAAATGAAACTTACCACTGCTAACCGTCTAAGAGAACATTTTTGGCCTTACATCAGCATTGCTGACGCTAACCTCCAGCAGCGTGACTCATTGCGGGCCAACGTTTTTCGCTGACATGAAATGGAAATATTATAGTGAATTAATTGCCAAGTCATTTACTAGGAATGTTATTGTGCTAATGCATATTTCTCGCCTGAACCATTCTTGTACATCTATAAAGTCTTTCATTCGTCCAATGCAGTGAATATTGCTGTCATATCTGGTCTCGTGATTCTGCTATATATTTAGAGATTCTGGATAAAAATACAAAGGAGAATCAGCAATTTTATTGGTTCTTACCTGTCATCAGTACCCCAGCCACTTTCCCACCGCCGTAAGGTATCTTCCTCATCATTTTATATAATACCTGTTCTTTTATTGTTCTCTCTGTATTTAATAATGTTTTCTTTTTCCCATATTCTCTCACACCCAGTAATCTCTTGTGTCTTATTAATTTTATTGTCTTGGTTGGGTATATATTTTATATATATATATATATATATATATATATATATAAGTGAACATTGAACTTAGAGGCGACAGGCTGTTTCATGCTAGACGCAATCGTCAGGCCGCAATCCCTGGCGGCCTGACGATTGCGTCTAGCATGAAATAGCCTGTCGCCTCTGAGTGTTGACTTCAATGTTCACTTTGATATTTATATTTACATACGCTCTATCTGTGATACTGAGCACTTTTTACCATAAATATAGCACACCTTAAAACTAATTATTTATTCGAAAATTATAACATAAGTATGTTATAAAATCACTACAAAAACAGCCATTTTGTTTCATCCCTCTGATGTCTTATCAAGTGATGGCGTTGAATGTAGAATAAAGGGTTTTAAAAAGTTCAAATCAATTAACCACTCCTCGCAAGGGGAAACGCTGTTAGATAAACTGGAATATTCGCTCTACTGTGTATTGTGCACTCTTTTAAGAATAGTAATTGCTGGTTATTGGAATTTATTCCGTATACACCAATTCTATACTTATATATATATATATATATTAGTACTATAGTTGAGCATTTAGATTTATGATTTAGGACATTTTTATTTTTTGATAATGACTAAATACCACATTTGTCAGATTAAAGTGTTACATTCTGTAATACGGCCTGTAATTTGTTGGCTGATATTTCTAGTGATAGTTACGACATTTTCGCTCATGTTTTTTTAATCAATTAACCTCAAACAGGGCAATAATTCCACTAAGACACAAGGGCCTACTGGGAGTGAAAGAGAATGAGAATTCTTTAGAAGGAACCGGAAACCCAATTATAAACAGGAAACAAGTGAAAAAATTCCAGGGAGGTGTGTGAACCGGTCGATAGGCGAATCTATTTACTCCCATTGGTTTGCATACTATTTTTTTAACCTAAGTGTGATCGTGTGAACAACTTGCAAAACAAATACGTAAACGACACACACAAACACACACACAACTACACACACATACACACACACACACACACACACACATATATATATATATATATATATATATATACACTCGAAATGAAATATATTTAGTTATTTAGCTTTTTCTTTCTGTAAATATACTCCAGTTCAAACATTTTCTCGAAAATAAATAAGCGAGAAGCAATCAGATAGAAAGAAAAAGATAACCTTGTTTTCTGTTACACTTTTTTCTTTCCTTTTTTTTTTTTTTTTTCGGAGTTTGGGGCACTTTAATGTTTTGTCTCCCCTCTAACGTGGGAAGAGTAATCAAATATCTTAGAAAAAGTGACCCCCCATTTGGGGACTCTTTCTTTAAGAATTGCTGGAAAGACACAAGGCGTCTATTGTGCATGCTGAAGTATTTTAAGCAGGGTGTGAAGAGAAGGATTGCTGGAATAAAATTCGACGTCTGCAATTGAGTGGCACTGTAACCTTTCGTAATAATGACAACCAGTGTTTCTCAGACTGGTTGGAGGTATTGTTTTACATGCCTTCAACGTTGGAGGGCATCATGGCTGACTTCTCGAACCATCAGGGTTCGCTTGCCATTTTTATCTCCTTTTAGCTGTAATCTACACACTATTCATTCCATGCGGAAAACTCCAGTGTTTAAAATGTTTGCGATAAAAATACAGCGCACTTAGATAAATAAAGAACACATGGCACAGTGGATAAAAGCCCAGTGACAGAACCCAAAGACTGTGAGTTCAATACTTGGTTAAGGCAGTGGAGAACTTTCAGAGGGAAATTTCTGAGATAAGGTATTATGTATATTATTTACATTATTCGGGTTATTGTCCTCAAAGGCGTTGCTTAGAGCCAGTAACGGGAGGCAAAGAGTGTGAGTTCAATATCCGGTTAAGGCAGTGGAGAACTTTCAGAGGGAAATTAACAGGAGATAACTGATAACTGACATCCATTAAACATGGCACGTGAAACTAGAACAGTCTACCCCAGTGAGCGAAATAAACGGTTAAATAAATGGAATGTCGAACTGAACCCTTTATTTCGCTCGCTGGGATAGACTGTTCTAGTTCCACGTGCCATGTTTAATGGATGTCAGTTATCTCCTTTTAATTCCCCTCTCGTTGTAAGGACACATGGCACAATGGCTAAAGGCGTTAGTTAGATCTAGTGACAGGACTCAAACAGTGTGAGTTGAATACCCGATTAAGGCAGTGGAGAACTTGGAGAGGGGAATTAACAAGAGATAACTCATAACTGACACCCATTAAACATGGCATGTGGAACTAGAACAGTCTACCCCAGTCAGGGAAATAAAGGGTTCAGTTCGACATTCCAGCCACTTGAAGAAGGCCAGAGCGTACAACGGTCAAAACGGTGTAATAAATATAGCGACAAAGATGAGGACAATAGTCCGAATAATGTAAATAATGTAGATAAATAAAATTGTGAAAAAAGGAAGAATAATGAATGTCCTTCAACCTACAATCACAAAAACAACTTGAAATAGTAACTTTTACTAAATTTAACATGGTACGACAAAAAGAATAAAAATAAGAGATAGAAAGATTTTCCACAGTTCATGGCTGGTTTACCTAAAATATCAATATTCGAAATTGTATATTATACCTGGGCTACTGCTCATTAACTTTCAGTACGCAGGGGATGATGGCTCTCTACATCTTTTGTTGTACTAACACTTCCCTTTTTAACCTTATTTATCTTGACAGTCCTCGTACTGCCATCATTTTAAATAAGCTCTTAAGTTACTTGCTATTTCCGCCTGCTTCCTTACGTTTAATATTCTTTGAATATTGAATCATTGTATTCTACGTTAAATATTATTTGAACATTTCTTGTGACTCAGTTACATCGCAGACAAGTGGAATTGGTATATAGGCTCGATAACTAAAAATGCTGCAAAAATGGCCAGTACCTTTTCAGAAAGTACCTGACTTCCTCTAGCATGCTCTATCTTTAAAAGAATCAGATCAGACCAAACATTTTACTGTCATATCTGCGATAGATTGGTTCAGTTCTCACATTCTAGCCATGACACGATGAGGGCGATGAATCATTTTCTACCCTACAACTGCTTTCTCACATATAAAACATTGATAGCCTCCCTCTGAAAGTCTGGAAATTTACTCATGGAGTATTGTTGGTGTTTCTGGGTTTCAGCTGCCCAATCCTCACTTTCCAGACTTGACAGACTTCAATAGCCTTTACGCTGCCTTGTGGGTGATGAATTACTTTCAACCTTACAATCTATTTCCTACAGATGTAGCATCATGAGCTTATTGCTACTCTATATCCATGGCAAATGGTCAGATGATCTCCATTCCTTACTTTCACCAGTTGAAGCATTTACATGCCACATACACAGGGTCGAATCATCCCCATCCCCTTTGTATTGCATTGGTAACGAGGAAGTTTCACTCAGACATGAAAGAGCTGAAATAGACTTTAGAAGAAACAAGAAACTCAATCTGAAACAGGAAACAAGAGATCAACATTTCTAACCTCCTTCTGAAAGTCTAAAATTTACTCATGGAGTATTGCTGTCGTATTTGGGTTCAAGCAGCCCAATCCTCACTTTCCAACGTTGAGAGAATTCAATATCCTTTACATTGCCTTGTGGGTGATGGAAGGGAATTTCTTGGAGTTGTGCAGAAAAGCTAATGGCTAACTCAAGACTTGAAGAGGACAAGATTTCATTAAAGAATAAAATTTCAAGGAAAATATAGTGGAGAAGAAATATAGTGGATCTGGCAGAAAAACTTTATTTTGATACACATAGATAGATAGATAGATAGATAGATAGATAGATAGATAGATAGATATGAATAGACCAAGAGAGATAGATGGATAGATAGATTGATAATGAAAATACTGCGGCAGATAGATAGATAGATATGAACAGACCGAGATAGATAGATAGATAGATAGATATCAACAGACTGAGGTAGATAGATATGACCAGAGATAGATAGATAGATAGATAGATAGATAGATAGATAGATAGATAGATAGATAATGAAAAGACTGCGCCAGATAGATAGATAGATAGATAGATAGATAGATAGATAGATAGATAGATAGATACGTCTAGAACCAAGTTAATAACGTTTCATAATTATTTCTTTCCAGTCATTGTACCCCAAATGAGTCTTCTTGCCTTGGCTATCTATTACGGTTCAAGGTTACCCTAGACTTTAAGCGGGACTCATATATACGATCCACCACTAAAGATGATAGACAGATTTACCACTACAGATAGTACCTGATTCCTTCTACCATGCAGTAACTTCTCAAGAGCCAGACGAGACCAAATATTGAGTTTCCATATCCTAAGTAGAACTGGCTAATACTCAGTTTCCATTCTTGAGAATAATTCAAGTTCATTTACGTGTTCTCTTTGGTGATGAATTACTTTCAAATTAAAATCTCTTTCCCATAGGCGAAACATTGCAAGCCTATGGATAATATGTCACTATTTACTTGGCAAATGAAAATAGTGATATACTATCCATAATATAACCATATACATACAATCCACAAGACATAGATTTATAGTGACATATTGCACAAGACTTGATTTTCACAGCAAGAACCACACTAAGTCATGTACACAAAGTGGACTCATCCTCATTCGCTTCTGATTCCATATTTTAAGGAGGAAGTGAAATAAGAGAGATTCTTCTCCAGAATTATTCGTATTCCATTGGTAAGGGGGAAGTTCAACTAAGAGATCTTCCTCTCCGGAATTATTATATACGAAAATCAATGCGATTTTAACTTCAAGTCAACAGATCAGCCTCTACTTTCATCAACCTCATTCAGTAACACTCTAAATTGAGTAGCTCTTGAGCCTTATTTTATGCGAACAACACTAAAAAAATTTCCTCCTTACTTTTTTTGCCGTGGTTTATTGAAGCATCCTCGACTAAACCACAAAATTATTTATCAGTCCTTTACGGATGCTGGAGGCAAACGTTCTCAGTTTGTTTGTTTTTGTTTTTTTTTTTTTTGTTTTTTGGGGGTTTTTTTGGTATTATCTGCCGGATAGTCAGGAATCCGAACCTTTGAGTAACTTCAAATCAGACTATCCCATCAGCAGGTGCATAGTATCGAGGCTACTGTACTGCCATTTTGTAAAAAAACATGCTGGAGCGTGCAGTAGTCTCCGGTGAGGTCTCTCGATACCATGATAAATTATACGGTTACGACTATATCCTCGGAAGATTCAATCCAATGGCTGTAACTGTCTGCTTCGTCTACTGCTCTATCAAGTACCTGTCTCCTTCTGATCTCCTCTTTCCTTAATAGGAGTAAATAGGTTCGCCTATAGACCGGTTCACACTCCTCACCGATCCATTGAACAAAAGTAGATATTTATTCCTCGTTACTAGTTTAAGATTCGGTTTCCGGTTCCTTCTAAATCCTTTTCATTCTCTTTCACTTGCATCTTGGTGGCATTATCTCATTGCTTAGGGAGGTGTCTCTCACTCTACCTGGAGTGGCTCTCCGTCCTTGTACAGAGTAAACATTATAAAAGAAATAAATAAAAATTGCATACTAGAATCCAGTGAAAATCGAGGTGGGTGTGAATCAGTATTGTAAACACGTTCCACAATGTAAATTGCTTGAAAAGTCATTCTTATTACGAAAATAGATCAAGCTGTAATAGGCGTCCATAGACATTTCTTATACTTACAAGGACGAAAGGGATTCCTATCCATTGCATATATCTCCAGGAATGGAGGTGTTTTAAAGATATCATCATGGAAAAGAAATATTTTTTTTTGAGTCAGTATTGATGTTTCATCTCCCTCTCTTGAAAGTGTTTAATTTTCTTCTGAATGAATATTTTATGATCCATTATGAAATCAATCAAATTCGTGATCCGGGTGATCATGAATGGATGCGAACAAGGTTTGAAATATTGTTATGGGATCTTACCCATAATAATAATAATGGACTATTCCATACTTAATAAATACTGCGCCTCAGGAGTAGGCAAGGAGTCTGTAGTTCAAGTCGAGTCAAGAGTCGAGTCAGAGGCAGTCCGAAACAGAGTCGCGTTCAAACAATTACTGCAAGACATTAGAATAGTGATACTGGTCGAGACTACATTGTTCTCTCTACTAAACCTGATTGTTCATACTAACACTTTCTACTTCTCTGTATATATATTCCTGTTTGTAATATATCTGTGTTATTCCATACCTGTGTTCGAGTTCTTCTTTATCGGTTCTACCTTGGACTATCACAGTGGTACAAGGAACCGGACCATAACAAATATACAAAGTAGATGAAATCATACTTGACAAAAAGATATATCGATTTTTCAAAAGTTGTTGCATTGATAACAAAATTTCTACCCCGTATCTTGACATCTGTTTGCCCCTAAGGATGCCTTCCTAAACTGCATCATGTCTTCTTTCAAGATAATGCTTGTTTTCAATTGTTGGATTGATCAGTTTTGTTTTTTTTACGGCTTATCATCCTTTTGAAGGTTATCTAAAGATTGTAATATTTGTTGAGATATTTATTATTAACAGATACAAGACCTACTAATTAACCGATAACTGCGGGAAAAGATGAGTATATATCTTTCTCAAAGGTATTTGTGTGTGAGCAAATATAACAGACCCTACTGGATTGGAACTGGACTCTTTGATTTTCAATTTCGAAGCGTTATCTATTACACCACCCGCTCATCCAAGCTTATCGCATCTGGTATTCCCAAATGGTCGCTCATATAGGTACTGACAAGGCTTGATGTTGCTTAACTTCTATGATCGTACGAGAACCAATGTTTCAATGTGATATGGCCGTAAGCCATGTTCAGTTGAATAATGATATGATGATAACAAAATACGTGGATCTTTTTTTCTTATTTAGTCGCAGTACATTTTCAAGAACTCTGTATTATTCCAATGTTTTACGGTTTCACAATTGCAGTAATGATACGATCATGGTTGAAAACAGAAAAGGGTAGAGTAATTTCCAGGAAATTCTTACGCTTTGGTTTGATTGTGTATACCTTAAGAATCGTTAATGTACACGATTTAAGACTCATTCCTTAATAAGTCAAATCCAATTCCTGGAAGGCACACTTTGAAGATATTAGGTTAAATGATTACTGCAAAATGGTAATTACTCAAAATAGACTCTGTGTAATGTTAACGTCCGAGACTAAATACCACATATGTTACATTATTGTTTATTCATCTCCAGACTTCATCAGTTAGGATCGGTGGGTATGTGATTAGAAGAGGTTTTACCAAACTTCTTCAGGCGAGAATGTGAGAGACTGTTTTTTCTTCTCGGATGGGGAGCTTATATATCTTCTTGTAATCCCATGTGAACATCCTAAGAGAAGCGGTTTATATGTCGGAGCAGCTATTGACATCACGTGAGACGCAGATATGCATATTTTGGTGTGGCGCTGAGTGCAAATTATACCTCAATATCATCAGAGGTGAGCTCTTTGCTCATTGGAGTCATCACAGTTCAACTTCTCTCAGAACAAACGCCTGTTCTTAATATTAATTTCGATCTCAAAGAATCTAGTATTTCAAGGAGTGAATCATATCCTAGATATGAAAAACGCCGAAAGTTTCATACTACTTAGAGCCACGAGAGATTATTTGTCACAATATTCATTGAAAATCATCAATCGATCGATTCGAGATTCCTGTGTCTGAAAATAGCTTGTAAATCGAGTGTAAGCCTTTTGATCAAAGTGACATCATCATCTTCCCTTTGTCCAAGAAAATCTTAACTATTTGGGCCAAAAAACAAACTTGAAGATTAAAGTAACGAAAGTAATCATCAAAGTATTAGCAATCTGGAATTATTGCATGAACTTTAAGAAGCCGGACCTTTGTTTTTAATGCTTTTTTTATTGACGAACAGGTAGTGGCTGACACCTGTCAATCTCGGAAGACTATTAATGCTTGTTGCAGGCGCCGGCTGAAGCTAATTTGTGTTTTTTCAACACCCACAGATCCCACCTCTGCTTTATGTTGCAACAATGCTGAGTTGACCATAATTACATTTTAGCGTCATCAGTAGTTGAACAAGGCTAGTACACTAACATTCTCAGTTACAATGACTTGTGACTTTGTGCTCGAACAAACATCGATTCCGAACAGATTCGTCTACCCAATTTCCCTCACCAGGATTGGGTTAATACGTCGTATGGTTTTGGAGCACGTTCCAACAATATCACTCACTCCCTAGGCCGATAATTCCACTGACGTCACATCCTTGACAAACTGACGATGCTGACATTCGATCCTAGGTACTATAGCTGGAATGCTAACTTTTTAAACACTCGTCCACACGCTCATCTAAGAACGGATACTTCTATTAGTAACCTGATTGTTTCTAATGTTAGGAGGAACTGAAATCATGACATGGCCTCATCTATTATTAGCGCATGGTAGAAGGACATTATTATATTCAAGTTTCAAAATATCCTCTAAGAGTGAAAGAACATGCTATGGGCTACACCAATACTCAAAGACTGCTAACCTGCGTTAAAGTGTAAAGTCTAATATTTGGAATGAGTTGCCAGTTCCTAAGAGATGCTGTTTCCATTGATGGAACATTCTCTCTGCAATCGATGCGACAAAGCTAAGATCTTCGACAGTATCTTAACGAGCAACTGTGGTGATTTCCGCCAATGTATTCCAGCTATGAAATGTGAAAATTATTCTGATATGAAGAATGCTTGTGAAGTGATATTTTCTATCTAATATCTCCTCCGTTTTGTTTTCAACAAAATAATACAGAACAAAATCAAAATGCAAAAAAGGATGAAATTTTATAAAATATTTATTCCATAAAAATAAAATAACAATGGTTTGATTGTGGAAAGGTACGGCTTCCATTAGCCAGAGAATCCACATGTTTACATTCTGAAACCCGAAAAGTATTACATGGCTGACTGAAGCAAATACCCTTGGAGAATGAAAATAAAAACAAGGTTGGTTTATATATGTACCGGGTGGCTGCTACTGATATAAGACTGATGAGTGTTGCTACCCTTATTATTGTATCATTTCTACAGTCAATGTTCTGTGTCGGTTGGAGGGGGCTAACTCACTACTCTTTTCATAAAATTATTAATTTTGGCCAAATTTCACGAACTTTCAATTGAAGAAAAATATAAACTTGTGCAAGAGAAGAGAAAAGTGATTTCAATTCCTACTGAATATTGTAGAAGACAAATTTTTAAAAAATATATAAATGGTGAATACAAAGGGAATTAGCGTGACTCCGCCATGTATACGTAGCAAGGTAGGTTCTAGCTGGAAAGGTCTGAACTTTCGCCCCAAATAAGGCACCAACGCCACTAAGACGCAATTGGTTAATAAGTATGAAAGAATATGAGGAAAAAAAACATTATACGGAAAGAAATCAACAAAAGAAGAGTAATTAAGAAGACGGAAAATAAAAATTGGCATTGCATTTAAATTTTTAAAGATCAAAGTTGACTAAAAAGCAACAAGCCTGGAGAGAGTTCCACAAGGCGATGGGAAAGTGACTGAAGCCGAGATGTCAGGTCAGGACCAATAACACTGCAGATTCTATTTTGTATTTTATCAAGAGTCTCTAAATGCATAGCAGCAGCATCTGACCATATGTGGCAGCAATATTCAAATCATGGACGAATGGTAGACTTATAAACATGTAATTGTCTAGAGTGAACCAAGAATCCGATCAGCAGACCTAGCAGGGGATTCAATATAATCTTTCCACTTCAGGTTGTCGGGAAACTAGTGCAACTAAGAAATTTGGTTTGGTTTGATTTGTCTTACGACATATCAACCTCAATGGGTTACTTAATTATTTACATTATTCGGGCTATTGTCCTCATTTTTGTCGCCATATTTATTACAAAGTTTCGGCTCTGGCCTTCTTCAGGAATGTCGAACTACCCATTATTTCGCTCACTGCGGTAGACTGTTCTAGTTCCACGTGCCATGTTTAATGGATGTCAGTTATCAGTTATCTCCTGTTAATTTCCCTCTGAAAGTTCTCCACTGCCTTAACCGGGTATTGAACTCACACTCTTTGGGTCCTGTCACTGGAGCTAACCAACGCCTTTGAGGACAATAGCCCGAATAATGTAAATAATGTAAATAATGTACATAATACCTCATCTCAGAAATATAGACGGGTTACTTAATGCCGACAAAATTTCTTCAAAAATCTATCTCTGGGAATGTTTTTGATAAAATCTATTAGCTGGTCATATTTTTTTCAAAGAATGTATAACTGTTTGTATTGCTGGTAATTTTTTTTTTTAAGTATTGCCGATAATAATTTTTCCTTCAAAAATTATTACTGGCAATAATTTTTTTATTAGAAAGTATTTCTGGTATTAAAACCTATTTTTACAAAATTTTAGGTGTTAACTATTTGCCCATAGCTAGGATCCTAACAGGTGCTACCACCCCGGGTCAGGGTGGACCTGGGAACACTAGCAATTAAGAGGTGGTTCCCAGCTCCTTAAAACCTCCTAATCAGGTGCCTTGCTGTTGGAAGTAGTTTATCATCATACCCAGGACGCCAACTAAAAAATGTAGCCCCACAAAACATTATTCATGGAAACTGCGATGGTGTAGCGAAAGGTTTTGTAGGGTTGAAAATAATTCTTCGCCCACAATGATGCCTAAACGCTTTTTGAAAAGTGACGATTAACCGAGATATGGCAACGATACCTAATCTTTGGACTTAACTGAATATTGTAACATGGCGGGAAGACTCGTACAAGCAGGTGGCCATTTTTCTAGCATCTTTACTGGTGTATTCAAGGATTATTCCAGGATACTCGTCTACTAGGGCGGCTAGCCAATCCCTATTGCAGACGCTTGCTCAAGCGGATTTGTGTTTATAAAACACCCACAACAATTAAACAAGGCCCTGAAGACCTCAGACACGATGACTTGTGATTATCGACGGCGCCCCAGTGTTCCGTCTACCCATTTTCACTCACAATATATATGTATATATATATATATATAGAGAGAGAGAGAGAGATAGATAGATAGATAGATAGATAGATAGATAGATAGATAGATAGATAGATAGGATATTAGAAGAAAAAATTGTAAGAATCCCGACACAATTACAGTCGCTTTTTCCTCAGACGAATGAAAATTACTGGCAAGTGAACGATTAATATGGTTCCAAAAGCAAAATACATTCTCACTTTATGAAAAAAAGCTTGAGAGCTTTATCCATGGCTATGACACATTTCTAATATTTTTTAATTCTTTTCTTTTTCACTTAGTTTGAATTTAAAGTAAAACATATTCTATTGGTTGATCAAACTAAAGACCTTAAAAAATGAAGATGTGTTTTGCTTTTGAAACCAAATTAATCGTTCAATCACCAGTAATTTACAATTGCCTGAAGAGACGCATCGTTATGAGTTAAAACACGACTGCAATTGTGTAGCGATTCTTACATGTCCTAAAATAAATAATATTGCTACTATGTATTGAGACCTCTTTTAAATTAAATGTTACGATTATTGGAAGTGTATTCTATTTGTTCTCATCGTACCTGGATATATATGATATGTGTGTGTGTGTGTATGTGTGTGTGTGTGTGTGTGTGTGGAGGCATGATGAAAATAAATAACAAAATAAATATATATATATATATATATATATATATATATATATATATATATATATATATATATATATAGGTACGATGAGAACAAATAGAGTACACTTCCAAAATTCCAATATATATATATATATATATATGTGTGTGTGTGTGTGTGTGTGTGTGTGTGTGTGTGTGTGTGTGTGTGTAGAGAGAGAGAGAGATTTAAAGATATTTTTGTAGTTAGAAAATTTAATGATCGAAATAAAAGTGTAAATTTTAATATTACGAGGCATATTAAAAACGGGCGAAGCAACCGGTTTCGCTCCCACTCTTCAGGCTTCAGCAGGAGATTTAAAATTAACACAGATAAATGTACAATAAAAGGAAGTTGTGGGAGGATAAAAAAATTCGCAAAAGGAACTAGAGACAAATGACAGCGAGCCCCAACAAACACTCACCTTGTTTACACAAAGAAGGC
>CAHIKZ030003261.1:1572500-1720000 GCA_903632075.3 Acanthosepion pharaonis | reverse complement strand
AAAAACGAGAAGGAAAGGAAAAACGGGAAAGAACTCCGTGGGAGAGGCAAGGAGAAGACAATCAAAGACTTCAACAAACTTCGTTCTTTTTTTCTTTTTCTATTTTTTTTTTTTTTTTCCGAGCGAAATTCTTGGAGAAATAAGTCATGGCGGACGCTGGCTGACGATCGAAAGAAGAATTGTTTGCATTTGGTCTTTCTGCCTGCTGTTGCTTAAAATTTCCATCTGTTTCGCTAGATAAGTTTCTCACAATGATTTCTTCTAAATTTCCTTATTGCACGAATAATAATAATAATAATAATAATAATAATAATAATAATAATAATAAACCAGAAAAGAAATGTATAGCCTCAAAGGTTTTTCGTGTGAAAATTTTATAACACTTACTTATACTTGCCTTTTATATGGTTGAGCAAAGTTTATCTAAAAAAGGATATTTCTGGATTGTTAATTGCAGCTCGGGAGCAAGTCATTAGACAGGAAAACATTTCAGTAACATGCAGTAAAATAGACGAAAATGCTACCCGTTTAGTATCAGAATGTTCCATATTTGCAAAGGTTTCCATTGGAAACTTTGTGAAAAATTTAAGACTTAGCGTACAAATAAATCGTATAATCCTAAGCCGGAGAGAGTCATCGATGAAAAGCTTTTATGGAACATGAAGATTCAAACGACAGAGACATTGAACATTGTATGTCAAGATATAACTGTTCCCAGAAGACCGAGTCTGTTGTCTTAGCAACATTTCTCCCCCCTTTTGATGAATATAAACTTTAATAAATATGAACTTTACAAAAGCTTCAGGTTGTCCCTTTTGGAACCAGAGCATGAGTATGTGTCTAAATGTTTTCCAGGGGCCATGTTTGCCTAACAACAAAAGCAATCAGAAAATTACTGGATACCTAAATGGATATTATGTAGTGTGTTAGACGATAAGTAAGGAACAAGGCAATAGCATCCAGCAAGCTGTACAAAAATATTATTGAACATTATTATTTGCTTTAATATATGTTGTATACTCATTTCCTTCCGAGTCCCAACCAGAGATCTAAAATCAGAAAAGGCATCATGACATTTTCCACTGAAGGTTTTTGAAAAAAATTTAAACAACATAAAACAAACAGATTTTACATAGATAAGATGTGAGCTGTACTTGTGAGAAGAATCTTGTGTATTTCTTTAAGGCCTGGCCTATCAAGGATCCCTTCATTGAGTTTTATCAGGACTTCTTTCCAGTTATCCCAGGACCTCAACCACAACTAGAATTACTGTTTTCCTTTGCTACATTTTTGAGATTTTCCACTTCAACTTCCTTGTATTTTGATCGACTTTCAACCATCTTTAAACATACATTACAGCCTAGAGAGACTCCCATGTCAATTATCATTATTATTATTTCAAGTTTCCTTGATTTGCCGCTTGATATACCCCTTCAACAAATCTTTGACCTATGAACTGAAATAAAGCAAGGCTATTTTTTAAAAGATATTAAAGCATATTTATTATATTCCGATAGTTTTTTTTTCTCAGTATGTGAACAATATCTGCCGACTACAAGGCATTGTACCTCAACGAGTATGATTGGCATCTGGGGTTTTCTTAATGTGTATATCAGTATTCTTTCTAAACATTCCTAGTATTAGTTGTATTTGGATGACACGATCTTGCAATTTCGATTCCATGGTCTTTATATATATATATTGAAAGCTTGTCAAGTATTTTGTTGAGATTCTTTTATCAGACAGTTCGATCCTGTCTATAAGATAGTGCTAATGTTTATATCTGTCGGTGTGTCTGCTGAAGTCTTAGAACACTGTAACATTTTCGCCTTCTACCACTCAATGGGGCTTGTGTCCATATTAGTATTATTATTATTATTTCCTTTGATTTCTGTTGTAAACTCATTTCCTTCCGGGTCCCAACCAGAGACCTAAGATCAGAAATGTGATCACCACATCTTCCACCGGATATTTTCGAAAAAGAAAACGCAAACAACCTCAAAATCAAACACATTTTACATGAATAAATCCCTTCACAATGTGTGAGCTGTACGTGTGAGAACAGTTTTTTTTCTTTTTTTTTTTTGTATTTCTTTAAGGTTAAATGGCTACCAGGGATCCCTTCAATGAATCTGTCGGAAATTGGAATTATTGATGTCCTCATGTGCCATATTTTTTAGATTTCTACATGAAGATCCTTGTATTTTGATAGTTCTTTGAAAATCTTCAGATACATTGCAGTCTACAGAAATGGTCATATCAAAAAGAAAACGCATTCTATTTTTATGGTCTTTGATTATTATTGTTATTGTTATTGTTACCTCCTTTTTCCCAAGAAGTTCTTACGCCATAATTTAACCATTTTCAGCCAGTTCTAACCATGGTTCCTGGCATTTCTTCACAACTCTATATAAAGAAAACTTTTCACGCCATTCCGGCTGTCCCAAGAAGTGCTGTTTTCTAAAGCCTCAATTCGAATCACAGAAGCAATTTTTACCCAGCCATTTCTTTGGTTTTTCTTTGTCACTTTTCCAAGTGAGCTCCCAGCAATAGAAACAATTACTTTCTTAAACCCAGCAATCATGCTACCACCTGTTTGAAATCTTTATAACTTTTTTTCCTTTTTAATTTTCTCTCACAACAACACTTACGTCCCCTGTTACCGCTTACATCGGCGATCTAAAACTCTCGTCCCTTCTGAACGGTAAATGTCTGGCCTTCGTGCTTATTATTCACTCATTGAGTGTTCACATCAACGGTAATTGGTGATAAGATTAAGGGAAAGTCTGTCTCTTCAATATTCCAGGACTCTTCTCAGCTGTTTTCAGTAATGCTCTCATGTAGATGATATCGATTCAGTAATGCTCTCATGTAGATGATATCGATTCAGTAATGCTCTCATGTAGATGATATCGATTCAGTAATGCTCTCATTTAGATGATATCGATTCTTACACTGCTTTCCAGTTTCACTTTCCTTTCTTTCTGGCTCTGCGGGACCGTTCTAAACTCACCTGTAACAACTGGTAAGAGTGACTCCTTCATTTTACCAAAGGAAATCGGAAATGAACGAAGGAAAGACTGAATTAAGGAAAAATAGGTATAAAATGGAGAGACAAAGAAAGAAAAGAGAAAAATAAAAATAATTGAAACGGTATCGGAAATTGAAAGAAATATCAAAGAAAGATTTATCAAATATCCAGACGTTGTTATACGGTACACAATTTACATTATTCGGACTATTGTCCTCATCATTGTCGCCATATATATTACAACGTTTCGGCCGTTGTACGCTCCGGCCTTCTTCAGGTGCTTAGAATGTCGAACCCTTTATTTCACTCACTGGGGTAGGCTGTTCTAGTTCCACCTGCCATGTTTTAATGGATGTCAGTTGTTAGTTATCTCCTGTTAATTCCCCTCAAGTTCTCCACAACCTTAACCGGGTATTGAACCCACACTCTTTGGGTCCTGTCACTGTCACTGGATCTAACTAACGCCTTTGTTCTTGAGGACACATGACACTTGGCAACAAAGATGAGAACAATAGTCCGAATAATGTAAATAGTGTACATAATGCCTTATCTCAGAAATACAGACAGATGTTGTTATACGGATTATTATAATTATTTTAAAGCAATAATTTAAAACCTGCATTTTGTTTTATAATCACACGCCGGATGACCTAGGGCAAGAATTTGACTTTTTTGTTGTTTCCTCTTAATTAACACAAAAGACTTAGATGCACAAGGTTCCTGTGCTTGTTAGACGTATTGTTTTGTATTTCCTGGAGAGATGGTACACCTGCAATTTTGTTGATTTCCTGTTAAGTTCCTTTCTTGATCAGACCCAAAGCTCCAATCACAAGGGAAAGCGTTTTAGTTTTTAAGTGCCACATTTATTTTATTTACATCTCTAGGTCTTTGTATTTGCTTAATTTTTCAAAACTCTTCGCACAACTGTTTTTGTCATTTGGTACGCTCATATCAATCAATGTGCAAACTTTTTGTCTTTGCTGTCTTTGAAAATAATGTCTAGTCGATTTCGTATTAGTCGATCCTTGTTGATAAAAAAATCCCACCGGTATTATTATTTTTATTATTATTATTATTTCCTTTTATTTCTATTGTATACTCATTTCCTTCCGGGGCCCAACCAGAAACCTAAGAAATGTCATCGTGATACTTTCAGTGTGTATTTTTTTTAAATTAATGAATAAAAAAGACAATCTAAGATTACACATTTTATATAGATAAATCCCTTCATAAGGTGTGAGCTGTACTTCTCAGTACAATTTTTGCATTTTATAGAATATAAATTCCTATATTTTACGGGCAATAAGTGAAGCACAAACAAGTAAGGGAAGCCTTCAAATAAATCCTACTAATTTCAGTAGATACGAAAAACTTTTTACAATTCTGTACAAACACAGCTGTGAATTTGATGTCATCCTTTATTACTGGAAAACACTTTTTTGTTTCTTTCATGTTCTTTGACATTTATTATCATCCAGTCTTCTGTATTTTCCAGATATTTTTGAAGACCGATTTTTGTAATTTTGTAAGACATTTTCCTAGTTGAAATAAATCTTTGACTTCTTAATATTTGGACGCACACACACGATCAACATCAGCCTTACGATGATGCATGCGGTGGCAAGTGACAAGTTTTCTTGTTTTGGCGTCCATTCGCTTAATGTCAGCTATGATCCAGTTAAGGATATTGAAACTGTATTGTAGCACAGGGACAACCAAGGGGTTTATGGCTGATTTTCTGTTTTGTGAATTCAACTCGGTATTAACACCAGACGCAAAGTCTGTAATATTTTTTCTTAATTTCTACTTCATTTCGGTATGCTATATTCCATCTACTTCGCTGAATCCTAGGTATTCATTTAAATGTAATGGTTATTTAATGGTTATTTAAATTTAATGGTTATGCTATATTCCATCTACTTCGCTGAATCCTAGGTATTCATTTAAATGTAATGGTTATTTAATGGTTATTTAAATTTAATGGTTATGCTATATTCCATCTACTTCGCTGAATCCTAGGTATTCATTTAAATGTAATGGTTATTTAATGGTTATTTAAATTTAATAGTTATGCTATATTCCATCTACTTCGCTGAATCCTAGTTATTCTTCTTATTCCAGTTCCCCAATTTTTGCAACGAAATCTACATCTATTGAGTGTGTTTCTGCAATTCTCCCTTTCTTGAATATTACCTTGGCATATTTATCTAATCCGAAATCCATACCAACGTAATCACTGAAACATTTTACAGTAACGAGCAGACCCTTGAACTCATTGCCGTCTTTGGTAAAGAGTTTGAGATCGTCCATGTAAAATAGCTGATTAAATACTTTCTTCTCTCCATGATTATTACTATTTAGGTCATACGAATGTGGGGTTAAGTACAGAGAAAAAAGAGGGGAGTTACAAGGATACTCCTTAAAAGATTCCTCATTGGATATTCAGGCGACTGGAAGTGGCAAGTGTTCCATGTTATATTTACTACCATCGATGAGACTTTGTATATTTCCAAAGCGTTAAAGATCCAATAATGTCGTACACTATCAATATTGTTGTTGTTGTTGTTGTTATTATTATTATTATTATTATTATTATTATTTCCTTTGGTTTCTGGTGTATATTATATTCTTTCCGGTACGACCAGAGCCCTAAGGTCACAAATGGCATCATGACATTTTCTACTGGGCAGTTTAAAAAAAATCGTACATATTTTACATAGATAAAAGCCCTTCGTAAGGTGTTGGCTGTACATATGAGTACAATTTCTTTTGTATTTCTTTTAGGCATAGGCTATCAGGGATTCCTTCAATGAGTTTATTAGAATCATTTCCAATCAATCTGAGGGCTCCAACTACAACTGGAATTATTAATGCTCTCATACGCCATTTTTTTTATTTTGATTGTATTTTGATGCTCATTGTATTTGGATAATTTTTTGATGATTTTCAAAGATACATGGCAGTCTGCAGGAAACTGCCATGTCAATAAAGAGGGAACATTTTTTCTTTGTGGTCGCTAATCATGATGTCTGGCCGATTAGCTTTGATTGTTCTGTCTGTGTGTATTGGAAAGTCCCCAAAATTGTTACAGCTTCTAGCTTCGTAACCGGGTCTAGGTGGTCTTTTTACCAATTTCTTGCACTTTCCTTTCCGTAAGTGTTGCAAATTTTCAAGTGCAGATATTGGCCAACTCTGTTGTGTTATTATTATTATTATTATTATTATTATTATTATTATTTCCTTTGATTTCTGGCGTTTACACATTTCTTTCCGGGACCTAAGGATGGAAATGGCATCATGACACTTTCCACTGACAAAAGAAAATTACATCGATAAAGCCCTTCGTAAAGTGTGGGCTGTACTTGTCAGAACAAATTTTTGTATCTCTTTGAGGCATGGGCTTCCAAGAATTCCTTCAATTAGTCTACTGGAACCTTTTCCAACCAATCCTAGGGCTCCAACTACAATAGGGATTGTTGATGTTCCCATATGCCACATTTTCGAGATTTCTATTTCAGGGTCCTTGTATTTTGACAGCTTTTTGAATATCTTCAAAGATACATTGCAGTCTGCAGGGACTGCCATATCAATAAGGAGGCACTTTTTTTTGTGGTCGCTAATAACAATGTTTGGGCGGTTGGCTTTGATTGTTATGTCATTGTGTATTGTGTAGTCCCATAGAATTGTAACAGGTCCTATCTCCGTAACCGGGTCTGGGTGGTGTTCATACCAGTTTCTTTCAGTTTCCTTCTTGTAGAAGTTGCAAATTTTCCAGTGCAGATATTGGCCCACTCTTTCATGTCGGGTTTTATACTCAGTGGGTGCCAATATCGTGCAACCTGATACAAGATGATCAATTGTTTCTGGATATTTATCACAGAATCTGCATTTTGGGCTAACACAATATTTTCGTATATGTGTTTGATAATTTCTAGTTAACAAGCATTGGTCCTGTTCAGCAAGGATAAAACATTCAGTTTCAGCTTTCAACCCTGCACTACGTAGCCACTGATGGGTATGGGTTTTGTCTACGTCAGCTTGTTTGGTACGGGCAGAGTATTGGCCATGATGTGGTTTATCTTACCATTGTTTCTGAATCTGGTCGGTTGCATTTGTCTTTGCTCTCTTTTTTAAAGTATTTTACAGCTTCAGCCGGTGTATTGTGCTTTACTTCTTCTTCTTCTTATTATTATTATTATTATTATTATTTATTTATTTATTTATTTATTTATTTTCTTGTTATATTTCAAAATTTCTCTTCTCAATAAATCCAACTTTATCATATCTTTTTTCCCTTACCCATTGTCACATTTTCCCATCCTTCCATCTTTCTTTCTTCCTTTCCTTCTTTCTTTCTTTCTTTCTTTCTTTCTTCCTTTTTTCCTTTCTTTTTTTTCTTTTCCTTTCTTTCTTTCTTTCTTTCTTTCTTTCATCGCTATTTCCGTCTGTTTTTTGTTTCTCGTTCTGTCTTTCTCCCACATTCCTTCCTTTTCTTTTATTTTAACGAACATTTTATTTCTAACTTTTTCTTTCTATTTCTTTTTTTTTCCTCTAGTGTATTCATTCCTACTTTCTTTTTGGACATTTGCCTTCTTTTCTCTGTTGCTTTCTCCCTCTTCCTTCCTTCTTTCTTTCCTTTGCCATTCCCACCCACAGTCTTCCTTGTTCATCCAGATGCTTCTCTTGCTCAATTTGCCGCCATTTCTCTTCATTACTCGTCTGCCCAACAGGAAACATAACGTAATCTTGACAACGTGTAACCACGATAAACCACACAACAAACCAGCAGGACAACAACTGCCTTATTTTTTTCCCTTCTTTTCTTTTTTACCTAATGATGGGTCACATGGTACACGATAGAAATATTCTCTAAGCATTTTATAGGAAACAGAAACGAATAAGTCGATCAGGGCGTTTTGCATCGTCTTTTTACTCATTATATGTTAAACAGAATGAACAGGTTTATACATATAATATTGATGTTTATATTCATGACACATTAAATTAAAATAAAAAAGAGTTGTAATTTCTAGGATTCGTAATGAGGAAATTGGGCTTGGAAAATTTGACACTCACAAAAAATTGAAGGCAATTGAATAGAACCAGAGAAAAAAAAAACATTATCAATGTATTTTTATAATTAGATTTACACCGTGTCTGTTACGGCTAAGTGGATAATTCCAAAGAAAATAGCCGATCTGGAAAAGGAATCTCCCTGAGCATATTTTAAGATAAAATATAGCACAAACGAGGAGGTTAATTCACACGAGCGTTTATTCCGAAGTCGTCATGATGATTCCTTTTTTTACCTCCCTCTCTAGAGAGTGGAGATTGTAGGGAGATAATTACGATACGAACACTGTCATCAGAAGAGAAATTCAAATCAATTGGAAACTGTTATTCGTAAGCTGCGAGTTAATGCTGAAATTTATTTTCTTGAGTTATGAATAACACGAATGGATAGAAGTATTTCATTGCACGAAAGAGAATAGAAACAAAAAGTGGATTTTTTTACTTAGAAACAGAATGACAGTCTAAATTCCTGGCACATATAACGAGGAAAGATGGCTCGGAGAATGTGACATTCACATATGGAAGGCAAGACGGAAAAATCGAATAACTTACCTAACGAGCTTGTGTAAATGGATGACAAACAGGGACTGGAAGGCATAGTAAAGAGTCAAACATTGCTTAGAACTACAAAAGATGGAAAGCCAGAATTTCCCACGCCCTGAAGAGACATGGCACGTAAGTTACATTAAAAAAGATATTGATAATAAATATCAGTAATATGACTTTGCGACAGACGAAGTTTAAGAAATATCTTCGACACGCTTGCCATGGGGCCTCAGATCAAATATCCAACCTCGTAAACCATTGCTACTGGAATCGGCTAGAATGCTAATTATTGTCACATGTTGCTATGTGTCATGTGGATCAGTTATAATAAAATCTGTATCGGAGATAACGAAATTGAATATAGAAGAAACTGGGCTAAGGATAGTTTCGCTCAAAACCGCAAGTTGCAAATGAAGAAGAAGAATGAGAAAGAGGAGGAGGAGAAGCAGAAGGAGAATGAGGAGAAGCAACAGCAGAAGAAGT
Source organism: Acanthosepion pharaonis (assembly GCA_903632075.3). NCBI lineage: Eukaryota > Metazoa > Mollusca > Cephalopoda > Sepiida > Sepiidae > Acanthosepion > Acanthosepion pharaonis. The sequence continues at coordinate 1,710,867 of CAHIKZ030003261.1, read as the reverse complement.
AGAAGGAGGAGGAGGATCATCAGAAGGAGGAGCATCAGCAACAAAAGAAGAAGAAGAAAAATGAGGAGTAGTAGTAGGAGGAGGATTACAAGAAACAGAAGAAGAAGAATGAGGAGGCGGAGGATCATCAGAAGCTTGAGGAGAAGCAACGATGACAAGAAAAAGAAGGAGAGGAAGAAGAAGAAAAATGAGGAGGAGGAGGAGAAGCAGGAGGAGGAGAAGCAGCAGAAGAAGAAGAATGAGGAGTAAGAGGTGGAGGAGGATTACCAGAAGTAGGAGGAGAAGCAGCAACAGTGAAGAAGAAGAAGAAGGAGGAGGAGGAGGCGGAGGATCATCAGATGCTTGAGGTGAAGCAACATCGACAGAAGAAAAAGGAGGAGGAGAGAAAGAAATAGAAAAATGAGGAGTAGGAGGAGGAGGGTCATCAGAAGCATGAGGAGAAGCACCAGCAATAGAAGAAGAAGAAGATGGATTAGAGGAGGAGGAGAGACTACTGAAACACCTCTATTCCGAATTTGTCGGACTTTCATTAAATTCGTGTCGTTTTAAAAGAACGTTCTGATTCGACATTATCCGACATGATTGGAAAGGGCGATCCAGAAGGAACTTAGCAAGCGATCGCGTTTTAACCATACAGGCCAATGGTATATGTATAGAGGAGAAATCATTCTAAAGAAGGGAACACGTAAAATGATTTGTTTAGATTCAAACGCTACAATCGCCAATTCAGTCAGGAACCGGATCTGGTTTTTGTGAAGATGAAGAAGTAAAAACTGTGCTAGGCAGTGGATTCCATGAGACACTAAAATAGAAACTGAAGACAAAAAAACTAGATAATTATCCCAACTTTGACAGTAGAAGAACACGAAAATGGCCACGGAACAGATCGATATTCTGTTACTGGGAACAGTCTCGAAAAGTCAAGAGAAGACGACAAGAATTGGCATATTTGCAACGGTGCTAAAAAAAAACCGCTAAAAGGTAAATGAGGAATTTGTGGAAGAACGGAAATGATTCAGACATTGTTGCATGACTCGGTATTTTTGAACAAATTTTATATTCTTTTCAGTTGTAGTCTTAATTAAATTGGTAGTTAGTGTGATGTGTCTATTTTTATTATTTTTATTATTTAGTAGCTTTTAACATAGTAAATAAGAAAACTAGACACATTTTTAAGCTTGCGGAAATCTAATTAGGCCTCCGGCTCAAAACTAAACGGGCCTCTGGTCCAGCTTAGAATACAGTAATGATAATTTTGAAGAATGAATTTTTTATTCCTCAGTTCACTGCATGAAACTTCAAGACCTCAGTTTAACTCAACTTTAAATCTAATTCCAGCCAAAATACTGAATTGGTCGAAAGTCCGATTTGGGCCGTAATTCAAGTTCAGGCTGAAAATCGAATTCTTCAAATCACAAAGACTGTGGAACTTCAATTCAGTTTTTCAAATCACAAACTCTGCAGAACTTCAAAACCCTACTTCGCGAACGCTCTCACTTTAAATTTGATTCCTTGGCATTCTCAAGAAATAAAATTGATTTCCTCACTTCAAAAAGATATTTTAAACTGAATTTAAAACAATGCTTTCTTTAAATCCACCAAGTTTTCGTGTTACTTTATATAAATTATAAACTTTTAAAATCACTAATTGTTTTATTTTTTTGTTTTGTTTTGTTTTGTTTTTGTTTTTTTTAGTTATTTAAAAATTTTATTTCTTAACTGCCCCCCCCCTCTTCCAGACAGAAATCATAATGACGGATGTTCAAGAACAGATGAATCGCAGATTTCCAATCCGGGGATCATCTTGATTCCAAAAATGCATAATATATCTAATAGTGAAAGTGTGAACCGAGTTAGAAGGTTTATATATGGACGGATAGAATTTTTAGTTTATTTATTTAGATATTCTTTATCTTTCTCTGTTGCAAATTTGATGAGCTTTCCTCTTATCATTATAATTACTTTATTGGATGAGCTTGAGTATATTTTCAGTGGATCTCTTTTAATCATGTAAATACTCAGAGTTACAGTTTAAGTTGGTGAATACTTCCATAATCGTTACAAGGAGTTTTGTTGGTCTCTTGCTCAACTACACCCCACACATAATAATCAAAGTGACTGCAGTCGGGGGAGTTAGGTGGCCAGATGTAAAGTATGATGTGGTTGCAGAAATTGTCTGACAGCCATGACTGGGTTCTCCTGCTTGTGTGGCATGGTGCAGAGTACTGTTGCCAGACATAGGGTCTCCCAGCAGATACCTTTTTGACCCAGAGAAGCACTATCTCCTCAAGGCACTTGATGTAGGCATCCGAATTGAGTCAGAGGCCTTCACCAACAAATTTGGGAATTTCTGAGCTGCCGTGCCTTCATAATCACCATTAGACTCATCCAACTCTTTCCGAATCATCAACACTGTCCTCAGATTGACACCCAAAAAATCTGAAATGTTCATATAAGAGCTTCTTGCGCGATTGCCAAATAGTACAGAATTCCTTTTCCAAAATTTTGGCGGAGTGAACTGAGCTATCATGTTTCTTTTTTTTTCACAGACGGTGCCCAACTGACTCTACTATATTGTGCAGTTGACAAAATCAAAAACAAACAACGCGCATACACGAAATTCAAAATTGTTGAGGGGTTCTCCCCTTTTTACACAAATGGACTCACCCAGTATATACATATACTACTGCTACGTGAAGACTCAAGAGACAAGAGGAGACGAGAGCAACCGAGGGTGAAGGTAACAGACAGACAGAACAAACGTAGCCAACAAGGGTCACAGTGAGCTAGAACGTAGACTCAGTAAGAAGTGATACAGCGATACTTCAATACCAAAGACTGTATAGATATTTTGCTACTAATCCCGTATTCCTAGAACTACTAACCTGCTTTACCAGTTTGTATTAAGTTAATACATTATTTTTCATAAATTCATTCCTGGCGTTTGTTATTTATTGGTACCGGATTTCATCCCGGAATCCACAACAAAAATATAAAATAGCGACATTTTATCCATCGCACCCTGCAGATCGGAATGTTGAGTGTTTAGGGTTAGGGTTAAGTACTAAGTAGGGTGCTGATAATTGCAAGAGACTTCTTCACTCCAGTGATAACATGTAAATGTATGAGATTAATAATGCATATTTAAGAATCTAAGGCATTGTTCTTCTTCTATCTGCCGCACACCTTCAGGACATTAGCGTTTATGGCTCTCCAAAACACCTTTTCTACTTTTACTAAAGCTCCAGCCACCCATTCCTATATCCATTCACACAAGATCGTCAGGGTAGTTGGCTTAATACCGTCCCCTATATCTCTTACCCTTGATATGCCGTGTGGGGGTTAAGTTTTCCAATCCCTCCTTACTCATTGAGTGTCCAAGTAATTTCCGCTGTCTCTTACTGAGCATAAGCGTTCTTTTTGTTGCCATTTTCTTAAAGTTTTCCCGCTCCGTCCATAAAATTCTCAATCTTCTGCTACAGAACCACATTTTCTGATGCCTCAATTTTCTCTTCATCCGTGGGGAGATTGTCCAACATTCATTCCCATATAAGAGAATGTATATCACATAGAAATCAAGCTCAAGTTTTTGAAAGGCATCTTTGATAGACTGTTTAAAAATTTTTGATTCTGCCTTACATAACTGGATCAATTTTTATTTTAATCTCTTATTTATTTTCTAAAAGTCATTATGAAAAAGTAGACTCTACTATATTAATCCTTAGCCATTTTAATGGGAAAATTAGATGCCAAATGTTTCCTCATAAGAAATCGACTACGATTACCATAATGCCTACACATCTCAGAATGTCAAACAACATTCGGAAGGTCGTAAAACACAAAAATGGAGATATTCGTCTGAATAAAAATATATTGGCCAATAATGTTTCATATAGATTTAATGATCGTTTCAGAAGATGAAGCAGAAATTATTCAGATGTCTCCAAAGCGGGGATTCTGAAGAATATATTCAAAAGATATCTAGCGAATGTTGACAATTTCCTCAAAGACGAAGAAGAGATTCGAGGCAACAGGGGTATGGCTCTACAGAAGGATCCTAAAGATATCATGGATAGACAGAGAGATTGTGAACAGACCGATATATATATATATATAGAGAGAGAGAGATAGATATATATAGACAGAGACAGACAGACAGACAGACAGACAGAAAGAGATTTAGATATATAACTTATGAACATAGATAGATAGATAGATAGATAGATAGATAGATTGTGAACAGACCGATACACACACACACACACACACATATATATATATATATATAGAGAGAGAGAGAGAGACAGACAGACAGACAGACAGACAGACAAAGTTAGATATATAACTTATGAACAGAGATAGATAGATAGATAGATAGATAGATAGATAGATAGATAGATTCCATATCGGCGATCGGACCGTGAACTATCACTAATCCCAATGAAGGTATGTTTCCTCACGTCTATTGGGTCGTAAACTCAACCCAGATCTCAAATGGAGCTCTTACACATATACAATCCATTGCTAAAGAAATAGGGGTCGGTTTTGTGTATCACTTCAGGAAGTGACTGTCTTTACGGCAGCGAATATTGGACGGTCTCCTCAAAGATGAAGAAGAGACTCGAGACAATGGAGGTATGGTTCTACAGAAGGATGATCATGGACCGGCTATGTGAGCTACGATGAGGTTTTGAACAGGATGCAAACAAGGAGGAAGATTATACTTAACATCAGGAAAGAGCAGTTGAAATTTCTGGGACACGTAATGAGAAAGGAGGGCTTGGAGAATCTGATACTCACAGTTCGAATAGAGGGAAAGTGAGACAAAGGAAAGCAACGCATGATATACCTAGCGAACAAATGAATGTAGTGAATGACAAAACAGTGCCTGGGGGATGTATCAAAGGGAAAAACGTATTGAGAGATAGAAGGGACATTAGTAGTGGAGGGCCATGATCGCCTACGTCCTGAAAGGACACGGCATATAAAAAGAAGAAAATGTAGTTGTTATCGGTTCAGAACGAGGTCAGCGAGGTATGTTCGAATTCCAGTCGAGTTTCCTACATTTACTTTCGCACAGATAGACTAGAGAAAGACATGAATCCGTCTTTTCTCGCCATTATTAAATGGTTAAAAATACAGAAAGGACACTTGAACTCTGGTTGTTCTAGTCGAAAGGAACGAATCTGAATTCATACCTCAGCCACAAGAAGCTGTTCAAATGTGTTTAGACCATGAAGATACCATGTTTGTATGGCAGCATCTTCGAATGGTTAGAACATTCGCTTTCCGCGAGAGGGGATCAAATCTCACCACAGTCGATTTTTCTGGAAAGTGACCTTGATGTCTGTTATACTGGAACACACATATTCTATTGTTAATAGACTCTCTCACCTATAATAAGTAGAAGTAGTAGCAGTCGCTGAGTCGCTCAGTGAGTCAATCAGCGAGTTGGTCAGTCAGTCGATGTCTGACGACCTAACGTTTTATACGTCGAACCTTTTTAGGACCGACTTAGTGAAATACAAGCCTCCACTGTGAAACTACTCTATAACAATGTCATCGGTGATTCCAAAGAGATGAACATTTGGTTAAGTGCCTGTAAACCATACCACGTGTTGGCCCAACCTTTGTGAAATTAGATAGACTGTTCGTGAGCCGTCAATGGTTTGGCTAGCACGAAGTCACAAGGCATCGTGACCGAGGGATTCAACTTACTGACTTTGTTCAAACTGCTATCAGAAGATATTAGGCACTTTCTCCTAGCAAAGGAGAAAACGCATAAAAGCGCTTTCAGACCACCAAAGTTGCAGTAAAATCTACAGTATTTACATTATTCGGACTATTGTCCTCATCTTTGTCGCCATATTATTTACAACGTTTCGGCTGTGGTATGCTCCAGCCTTCTCCTTTGTTCACTGGGGTAGACTGATCTAGTTCCACGTACTACGTTTAATGGATGTCAATTATCACTTATCTCCTGTTCATTCCCCTCTGCAAGTTCTCCACAGACTTAACCGGGTATTGAACTCCCACTCTTTGGGTCCTGTCACTGGATCTAACCAACGCCTTTATCCCATGGGCTATGTTACCCGGTTAAGGCAGTGGAGAACTTGGAGTGGCCAATTAACAGGAGATAACTGATAATTAACATCCATTAGAAATGGCACATGGAACTAGAACAGTCTAACCCAGTGAGCGAAATAAAGCGTTCAGTTTGACATTCCAACCACCTGAAGAAGGACGAAGCGTACAACGGCCGAAACGTTGAAATAAATATGGCGACAAAGATGAGAACAATAGTCCGAATAATGCAAATAGTGTACATAATACCTCATCTCAGAAATATAGACAGATACTGAATGGCCAAAACGTTGCAATAAATATGGCGACAAAGATGAGGACAATAGTCCGAATAATGTAAATAGTGTACATAATACCTCATCTCAGATATATAGACAGATACTGAAGGGCCAAAACGTTGCAATAAATATGGCGACAAAGATGAGGACAATACTCCGAATAATGTAAATAGTGTACATAATACCTCATCTCAGAAATATAAACAGATACTGAATGGCCAAAACGTTGCAATAAATATGGCGACAAAGATGAGGACAATAGTCCGAATAATGTAAATAGTGTACATAATACCTCATCTCAGAAATATAGACAGATACTGAATGGCCAAAACGTTGCAATAAATATGGCGACAAAGATGAGGACAATAGTCCGAATAATGTAAATAGTGTACATAATGCCTCATCTCAGAAATATAGACAGATACTGAAGGGCCGAAACGTTGCAATAAATATGGCGACAAAGATGAGGACAATAGTCCGAATAATGTAAATAGTGTACATAATGCCTCATCTCAGAAATATAGACAGAAACTGAAGGGCCGAAACGTTGCAATAAATATGGCGACAAAGATGAGGACAATAGTCCGAATAATGTAAATAGTGTACATAATACCTCATCTCAGAAATATAGACAGATACTGAATGGCCAAAACGTTGCAATAAATATGGCGACAAAGATGAGGACAATAGTCCGAATAATGTAAATAGTGTACATAATACCTCATCTCAGAAATATAGACAGATACTGAATGGCCAAAACGTTGCAATAAATATGGCGACAAAGATGAGGACAATAGTCCGAATAATGTAAATAGTGTACATAATGCCTCATCTCAGAAATATAGACAGAAACTGAATGGCCAAAACGTTGCAATAAATATGGCGACAAAGATGAGGACAATAGTCCGAATAATGTAAATAGTGTACATAATGCCTCATCTCAGAAATATAGACAGATACTGAATGGCCAAAACGTTGAAATAAATATGGCGACAAAGATGAGGACAATAGTCCGAATAATGTAAATAGTGTACATAATACCTCATCTCAGAAATATAGACAGATACTGAATGGCCAAAACGTTGCAATAAATATGGCGACAAAGATGAGGACAATAGTCCGAATAATGTAAATAGTGTACATAATACCTCATCTCAGAAATATAGACAGATACTGAAGGGCCGAAACGTTGCAATAAATATGGCGACAAAGATGAGGACAATACTCCGAATAATGTAAATAGTGTACATAATGCCTCATCTCAGAAATATAGACAGAAACTAAAGGGCCGAATCGTTGTAACAAATATGGCGACAAAGATGAGGACAATAGCCTGAATAATGTAAATAGTGAACATAATACCTCATCTGAGAAATATAGACAGATACTAAAAACTACAGGTTGGCTCTGTGGATGTTGAATAAACACAAATGCTCTTGAGTAAGACTTTATGATTTGGTAGCCGCATGATGATCCCAAAGCAGAATGTTATTGGTACCAATAGGTAGGTTGGACTAATGAAGAAAAATGTAAAAATGCTTCATAAAAACATTCCAGAAAATACGAGTTAAAGTAGAGAAGGTGTTCCGACAATGTCATGATCCAAATAACAATGAAGGAGATTGAAAGAGCATTTTAACTCCTCTCGTCTTGATCGGACAGATCAGCTTAACTCCGTCGATCTGATTTATTTAATGAGGCGTCATATTCGCTGTGCTCCACTGACGTCAATAAAGCTTCATTGGTGCAGTCTGGAATCCCATCAACTTGGAAAGCTGAAAACTAATTCATCCAACAAGAACAGCTGAGAAGGGAAACGAGCCACAGCCCGATTCGACTGTCTCGAAATGCATTAATCTTATTTGCTAAATCGATATTTGTATCCAATGGCCACCTCAGTTTTACGAACGTAGCAATGTATTTCACTGTTGCAAATTACATCTGACTGTAACGTCTATTTGGCTGGTTATATATATAAAAACATAATCTAATTTTAATTGATGCAGAGCGTAGTCTTGTGGACGTTACTTTCAATACTGTTTCTCTCAAGTATAGTTTCCAAGTATTAATATGTTAATATTTACTATATTTCGTATTGTCCCTACAATACAAGACTCAAGAGCCATTCAAGATAGAGGGTTAATAAAAGAGGTTCTTATAACGGCGTACTAGGCGGAAACAAGGAGTGAATATTATGAGGATATTTAAAATAGATGAAGTTTGTCACTCGACTTGAAGAGGTTAAGATTGTAGTAACCGGGGAAACTTCACGAGAAACCGTCCCATAATGGAACAATTCTAGGATGGAAACTTTCTGAGTGAAACTTCCTCCTTACTAATGGAATATGAAGAGAATGAAGAGGAGTCAACATTGTGTGGAGGTTCGTAGCTGCTAAGGTTTGAACTTGTAGAATTCTAGTTCGCCCGAACATCGGTCATGAAAATAGCGATAGAGTAAGGAGAACGTAGCGACGTTTCGTTTGTGGGGAAAGAATCTGTAGGGTGTAAAATTATCCATCGCCCACAAAGACTGCGCAAGCGCATCTGCACTTTGTCATGTTTGGAAAGTGAATACTGAGCAGCACCAGTCTTGATATGGAAGCAATACTCTATTTTTTAACTGATCTGGCTCTTGCAAAGATAGAGCAAGAATTGATACCATAGCCACCGAAGGGTGGCCACTAACAACGATCTTCATGAACATAATTGAGCCAGGTACGTTCTAGAGCGATAAAGGGAGCTGACTATTTTTCCAGCGTCGTTAGTGATGAATTGTATATCGTATTCCACTTGAGGTCTGGTGTGAGTCTCCATAGTCGTTCAAGGTAAGGCGCAACTATTTCTCAGAACTGAAGAAAATACAGCGTCTGCTTTGTGATAATGAAACGTCTTCAGATGCAAATAGATGCTAGCAGGTGTGAACCAGATAGAAAATATCTTACGACAGTTCGTTGATAAAAATTATTTTATCATTTCCACATTGTTTGTGTTTACTTTCATTGTTCAAAACGAACATTTATATTTTCTAGCCGGATAAATACAGTACGTTTTTGACAATATTTCACTTTGCAGAAAGTTAGGTGTAAAAGTTTTCATCCCAACATACAAGTTTCGCGATAGAGTCGATTGAAGTCTAGATTGAGTCCTCATAGTTTGTTCAGGCAAGAAGACTGATTAACCCTTTGAACCCTGAGTTCCTGAACAATTTGAACCCTTCTGCCTGAGGTCCCGAGTCAAAATTCGCAAATAATTGGTATGTAATGTTTCACGGTAGATATAAAAATAATCACAAGTGTTTACCCACCGTTCAACGGGTAGCTGGGCATTGTGTCATTTTTCTCTACCACCGGTAAAGCGGTGGTCAGGGATCAAAGGGTTTAAGAGTTTAGCCGTTCGTCGGTACTGAAGAAAACTTGGGATCGTCTCTGTGAAGATGAAACGTTACTAACTTGATGTCGGATCTACTGAATGTTACAAAGCCAGCTATCCTTCCATTGAGCTGTACGAGCAAAATCAGTGAAGCGATCAGATGCCAGACACTGGTTACTTACATGTTTGGTGGTGCTCCCATAAACCATACCATAATCTACATATATATTTACTAATGATCTGAGAATGTTCATAGATAGACTGTTGATATATAGCAGAAAGGGTAAAACCGGAGAGATACCCTTGGGCAAGCCTTCATTGATGTCATGGACTTCAGAGTCTAACTGTTAACAACGAACTTCCATAACCCACACGATTTGATAATCGAGAAGAATCTCCCAGAAATGCCATATGTGTATATCACAGCTGCCTGTGTCAAAATCCTCCTAAATGTCTAAAGCTTCATTGATCGGACATTTCATCGACGCCGATTCAACATCGGCCAGCTCAACTACAGGACAAATCACAACCAGCGTACTCAAGTCAACACGGGCGTCGATTTCATAGATTCAGACCGGTGTTGACTGCTATAGTGTGCCCATCTCTGAGTCTTTGAAATTTTGAAAGTTTGCCTGTTTGTATTAGCGATTTATTAGTTACAACAGGCTAACCTAACTGGTGTTTAATTTTCAACCTTTTCATCACACCAAAAATAAAAATTCTTCGTCAAAATTCTTACTTTTATTTGGTTATAAAAACGTATGTTTTAAAAATGTTCCTTAATAATTTACTTTTATTTGTTTATAAAAAGTCGACAAAAAATGTCATAGTTTGCATGTCCTTGAGTTGCCCTCCCGCCGATTATGCTGGTGGTAGAATATTCTGGCGTTGAGTCGGCGGTATTATGTCGGCAGTGATGAGTCATCCTGCATCCACTCATTCTATGTTTAATGACAGTTAAGACATCAACTGTGAACCAACAGGAGCGAAGTTGTGTGTTTGTTCAGTTCAATTGAACGCAACTAATTCTCATGTTGACAACCTGCCTGAAGTATTATGTATACTATTGACATTATTAGGACTATTGTCCTCATCTTTGTCGCCATATTTATTACAACGTTTATAAAAGCGAAATAAAGGGTTCAGTTCGACATTTCAACCAACTGAAGAAAGCCGGAGCGTACAACGGCCGAAACGTTGTAATATATATGGCGACCAGGATGAGGAAAATAGTCCGAATAATGTAAAAAGTGTTTTGTAACAATTTTGAAACGGTTATGCGGCCTGTAGTATTGCGTCATGGAACAGAAATACTTTGTATTTTAGAAACTGCTTATAAGGTAATCACTGTAGCTTGATCGAAAGCAACCCCGATTTCGAAAAATCAAGAGCGACGAAAAATAGTTGAATGAATCCTTCTGGTTTATTAATGTGCTTCAACAACGAGACAGAACAGTTGCTACGAAACTTCGAAAAAATAGGGAAAGAGAAGAGTATCAGATAGGGTTCATTCCTCGTAGTGCTGACCTAGTCTGTGCCGCTATCTGGCAAAACGTTTCCTCTTTTATGTTGGATGACTCTCTCCTACCAGCTTAATTAGGAAAAGGAAATTATCAAAAGTAAGGTCTATGCCAACAAGCCCACAACAATTCAACAGCTGAAGGATGAGATAATAAGGCATATTGATGAGATCGAGGAGCAACTATGCAGAGATGTCATCAAAAATTTTGACCATCGAGTGGAGGTGTGCCGCCGAAGTATTGGGGAAGATTTGGGTGACATTATTTTTCACACGTAATTGTCATGACTTAAATAGCATGATCCAATAGAGAAATAAATAAGTTTTACCAATAACACTGATTTATTTACTGATGACTTTGATCCGTCTTAATGAAACACCCTTTACAAATGAACGCGTTTAGTAGCTGAAATAATTATGCTTTTGCTACCAAAGTCAGTGGTCAGTATTTGTATGCGCAGCTGAAGACTAAGAATTCCAATGTTAATTGGCAGGAAGAGTTTCGCATTTGATAGATCGGAGCAATACAATATTCATCCTACAATCATTTTCGTATTATCTTTCGTTTCACAGAATATTTCTAAAAACAAATCCCCCTTTCAGTTAAAAATAAATAGCAAGAGAAGTCCATCGGATTATAGGTTTACCTTATTCTTTTGTATTTAAATCGGGTGAAATATGAAAATTAAAGAAGACTTTGATTTTTTTACGTCTTTAACAGCGACATGACTTTCTTTCCAACCTAATATGCTTAAAACTTCACCTGTGAAAACCTAATAATAGTGAAGAATTAACAAAAATGTGCCCTCATTGTGTTATAATGTTCGTATCAACTGGTAGTTTGGATTAGTAACATTCCAAAGGAACACTGAAACAAAAGATTAGGGAAAAAACATTAATATTACAATACGAACGAATATCGTAATTAGTGCGACACTATTTGAAATTCCTTTTATAGGAAATGGAAGAATCAATGGTCAATTATTTAGTGTAGCAAATATCAGTCGTCTTTCTACACAACATTTTCCTTTCTAAGATGCGCAATCTCTTTAGAATACGCCTGTCCTTCCTTTGGGATTCACTTTCAACACTTCCCTTGGATTTCTTCTTTATTTTTGTGACCCATTTTGCGACCCTTTTCTATGAACAGGTTTTACGCATATTAAATGGACGTGTATATGTTCAACCATTTAGTTTAGCAAAGGCCGGCCGTCTTTCTACACAACACCTTCTTTTTTAAGGTCAGTCGTCTTTCTATGATACGCATTCTCTTTCGATTACTCCTGTCCTTCTTTTGGGATTCACTTCCAACACTTCCCTTGGATTTCTTCTTTATTTTATTAACATGGGTTTTTTTATCGTTATAATTAGAGTTGACAAATCAAAAGTATCATAAATTAGGTAAATCTCTTTATTGGAGTTTTATTTCCTTGGCATATAATGATTTTAATCCATTTTATAACCCCAAATTCAATACTGTATCATATACAATGTGATTTAATATTTCACCATCTTCCCAACTTTCCTTTCTCGCCTTCTAATTCCTGAAGAAGTCCATATCTGCAGCTTTGAAAGATTTTTATAGTTAAATTTCTTTCTATGCCTACTTTTCTTCCAGGTATTAATTTATGAAATATCGATTTAATTTTTCTGACAAACATTAGTTCTGCTGGTAACATCCACGATTAAATAATGGGATTAGGGGTTCAGTCTATAAAGACTTAAAAACTGCTTGAGTATTACTTATCCCATTTCATCCCCGTTTAATTTCTTTAAAGCCCTTTTGAACATATCAATCTAACGTTCATCTGCAAAGTATTCGCAAAGAATTTAAAAGTCACTCGAAGTAAATTGTGTGCCATTATCACACATAGTATCTGGAACACCAACTCGAAAACAGTTCATGAAGAAAATTTACAGTTAGAGTGGACGTAAGTCTTCAACACTTAAATATTGCAGGCCATTTTGAAAAATTGTCGACGTTAATCAAGTAATAGGCACCATTTAAAGTTCACACATGATCAACATGCAAACTAGTCTCAAGGTTTCTCAGTATTAGACCAGGGTTGATAATTCACAGTTGTTAATTTTGCCGCTAGAGTACATTCTCTTCATGACATAACCACATTTTGAATATCCAGGTGCATTTTAGATTAATATAGGTAACTTCTCATAAAGGATTTCATTCTTGACATCCCAGAATATCGAAGATGAAACTCCTTTAAAATTCTTTTTTGCAAGGCAACAGGAATTACTACTCTTTCCGCTTACATCAGTACTTCAACACAGATGGATAAAAAAACTATTAATTTCAGTAACACCTAGTTTCTTTTTGTGTGTTTTTTCCATCTCACTTTTACGTCATTCATCATTTTCAAAATATAGTCATCCTTCTTGCATTGTATTATAATTTCGTCTAAGGTTCCCTTATTGTGTTACAAAAAACACTTTTTATCTAATTTTCTGAAATTAGAAAAGCGAACAGAGTCTACTTAAAAGCTTCTTTAAATTTGAGGATCAACCTGGACAAACCATCTGCATGTCCCAACTTTTTGGATGATAAATAATCCATCTTGAAATCATGATTCAGTAAAATTGTTCTCTCAGCATTGCAAGCGGTTGGCATTATGTGCCGGGGTCACCCTTTTAGAAAAATAGTTAATAATGGACGGTGATCGGTTTGCAAAGTATATTTCTTACCATGAATCATCTTCTGAATGTTTTTATTTCAAAACTAATAGCTACCTCTTCTTTTTTGATTTGACTATAATTTCTTTCAACCTCTAAGTGTCCTAGATGCATGGGTAACTGCTTTCATTTTACCATCTTTAAATTTAGGAAAAATGACTGTGCCAATGCCATAATCGCTGATTATGATCTGATGCTACAATTATTTCTAAATCAGGATTGAAATATGTTAACTATAATTCAGATGTTAACATGTTCTTTGTCTTCAAGAGTTTTTTGGCATTCATTAGACCAATCCAGACCGCACCTTTTTTCAGTAGTTTATTTAAAGACGCTCTTAATCTATTCATGTTTGGCACATAAAGATTGGAATAGCTTGCGAGTCCTAGAAATGATTGTAAGATAGTAATGTTTATAGTAGCAGGACTATTTTTAATAGCACTCGTCCTTGACGGGTCTGGTCTACGCCTATTTGCATCAATTATTTGTCCCAAGTATTTTATATTCCTGAAAAAAATATTGACATTTCTCTTCACTGAGTATGAACCCTCAATTCTCAGGAATACTTTCTGAGTGTGTTCGGAATGTTGTCTTTTAGTTTCATTTTTATGAATACGTCGTCCAAATATGCAACGGCAAAATCTAAGCCAGCTAGCATCTTACTATCTGGAAAATGTTAGGTAAAGCTTTCACCCCGAACAGTAGCCAATTAAAACTGTATAGACCTTTGTGTATGCTGAATTTTTAGATTTTTCACCCATTTCAGTTTTTCTACGTCTAGGTTTAAAGACAGGAAGAATATTTTCCTTAACCTGAGAACTTGTATTCGCACATTTCCCAAGACCTTGGCAGAACATTGTACGGAAATTCTTTTAACTCATTTAGAAGATTTTGAGTCGCCATATTTGTTTCAGAGGAAGAGCAATTGACTGTTTTACAGAACAAATTTACGGGCAGAATTTCCATCCGGTCTGCGCCCAGTAAGTTCAAAGTATCATTTTTTAATATATATTATGCCTTTAAATTCCTTGAGGAACATAGAGCCAAAAGCTAATGATGCGGTTTCTATAACAAGCCAGTTTTTAAGTTAGCTTACTGCTCAACCCTAACCTGGCGGATCAGGTTTTGAATTCAGAATTATCCTTCTCTTAGACCACTTGCCACCCAAGGCTATAGAACCCAGTCTGTCCTACTACTTACCCATAGTTAGAGTGAGAAGAAAAGGATTCATACCTTTCCCAAGTGTATTAACACGTAAGTAAATAAAATGGATTCGACTGGAATTCGAAATCGGCTTTCCGATTCCTCAATCCGAGCCGCTTGCTATCCATTACTTCACTTGCCTCCTCATTTTTTTAAATACGAATGCCTTAATTTTTAAAGTTTTACCAGCACACAAGACATTATGTGCAATTTTGCCTCGAAAACATAATTTTTCCCTAAGACGCCACGTGTATCTTTTGGTTTTCATTAATGAAAGTTCAAATATTTTTCCAAGTTTTTTCCTTATCGTAATGTTGCTGCCTGTGGCCATCTGAAATTTTTACTTCAACGTTATTCATTTTACCCTTCTCTTATTTTTTGTTATGAGCTGTATTCAGATTTTGAGTTTTCAATACAACTTTTAATGTCAAGGTCTTACATGTTCTTTATCTTCATATCCAATGACTGTTTATGACTCATTTTTCCACATTGGAAACACTTTATTTTTGAATGGGCAATTTCTTTTAGAATGATGCTCTCAGCAAACGTAGCACAGGTTTAATGCAGTCATTTTTTGTCCTTTGTTCGCACAGTCTGCACTTGTACAATATTCCTTTCTTCAATTTTTGCAGTAATGTGTCTTATTTAGTATTCATTGCCATTCTTCTGTCACTGTCTGCAAGGTTAAGTTTGGATACTCCTCAAGTTGTTTTTTTTTAAATATGATAGTGATTTTCCACGGCAGGGTAATGGATAGCGGCTCGGATTAAGTAATCGAATTCCAGTCGAATCTATTATATTCACTTACATGTTAATACTCTTCTCCCCACCCAGCTATAAGTAAATAGCAGGACAGACCAAATTCTAAAGCGTTGGATGGAAACTGGTCTACCGCAGAAAGAAATGGTAACCTACTGCGGGAAAATCTGCCTCGTCAGTCATGTATCGAAAGATACATGATCACCTCAGCGTGTATCACGCATGGTACATAACTGGCTGATTTTCCAAGCGTTACTTAGATGTGGCATAAGGCCTAAAGTAGGGGGTACCCAGTGAAGATCGAACTCCCTACTCAGTCGTAATTCTAGGATTAACTTCAAGTGAAGACGCAGAAATTTAAAAAAAAAAACTTGAGCAGGATCCAAACTTAACCTTGCAGACAGTGACAGAAGATAACTATAATCTTCAAATATTCAAATGTAATGTCAATCGACATCTTCTGATGCTTTAATCTTGATCCCCGTCCTTTACTTTATCCTTTCCTCAAACACCCCCTCTTTAATCTTACTTTCACTCCCTGTAACACCTTGCGCACTAGTGGCACTCCCGCCTTGCTTGGGGTGAAATGCTTGAAAAAAATGTCTACTAATTGATGACAGGTATTTTAAACCAATGGTTCACAAACATTTTTTGGCCAATCCCCACCTAAACATTTCTAAAATCTTGATTTCCCCCTCTGAAAAACAATTCTTCTTATTCGAAAAGGGATCTCCTACTCACGTGGAGGAAGCCTAAAAGACCATTAACAACTATCCTTCAGAACTTGAGATTGCATATATGCAAAAATGTTCATTATTTACATTATTCGGACTATTGTCCTCATCTTTGTCGCCATATTTATTACAACGTTTATGCTCCGGCCTTCTTCAGGTAGTTGGAATGTCAAACTGAACCCTTTATTTCGCTCGCTGAGGTAGACTGTTCTAGTTCCACGTGCCATGTTTTTAATGGATGTCAGTTATCTGTTCTCTCCTGTTAATTTCCCATGATGACACATGGCACAGTGGATAAAAGGCGTTAGTTAGATCCAGTGACAGGACCCAAAGAGTGTGAGTTCAATACCCGGTTAAGGTAGTGGAGAACTTTCAGAGGGAAATTAACCGGTGGTGAAAAACAGAGAAAAATTCATGTCTTTCCGAAGAGTATTGGTGCGAAAATAAATGCAGCAGACGAGGCCGGAATTCGAACTCTGTTCGCTGATTCCACTTTCCGCGCTTATACTTGTTACGAAGATTAACAAATATTTACTTAAGAAAACATTCACATTGTTGAGCAAATATCAAAATGTCGTCCCTCAAAAACTAGTTAGTCGTGTTGACCAATCGTTATCAAATTAAGTTCGATTTCTGTTGATTAATCTTGTTGCCTTGTGTCAGACTTAGCGTTAAACTTAGCAATTACCGACATTCTTACTCACATGTATGTCTCAGTAATTTTGTGTGGTCTGTGTTCATGGCGTGTGTCCATAATGTTATTCTTGTACACGTTTCAAATGTCTTTTTGTTTTTTATTTTGTTTTTCAAATATCCGAAAACTAAAAAAGAAAACAAAGATGGCGAAGGCAGATAAACTTACCGTAACCGGAAAAATGACTAAGAGATCGGATATCCGGTGTCTGGCCGGAAATCGGACACGTTTGTGATTTGATCGCCTCTTTTCGAATGTTTATCAAAAGTCGAAAGAAGTAATGGATAAATACAAAATATTCAAGCTAGATTGTTTTATCGTAACAAGTGACATATTACGAGTGGTTGCTGAAAAGTTCTCAGCCTCTCATAATCTGCTTTAAATCAGGCCTTTTTCTGATTCACACAACACCCAAACCTGTCGACCGGATGTGAATGCTACGAAAACAAAATTAAAAATAAAAGCCGTCGCGCGCTTGGGATTCGAGCATCGCATCCAGCCCGAGTGTTTCCAAAAAAAACGCTGAGTCATGTATCTACACTAACTGATTTAAAGGACCCGCTCGAAATACTGTAAGGAAAGTCGTCACATTTACACAATTTACATCGTTTGAACTGTTGTCCTCATCTTTATTTTCATATTAACGACGTTTCGGCCGTTGTACGCCCCGGCCTCCTTCAGGTGGTATACGTTGGAATTTCAAACCGAACCCTTTATTTCGTCCACTGGGGTAGATTTTTCTAGTTTAACGCCTTTTCTGGATATCTCAATCTCAGTCACTTCCATTTTGTTGCTCAACTCTCCAAGTATTCTTCACCTCTGCTCTGGCCAGATATTGAACTTACAACTCTTTGTGTAAAGTCAATGGATTACTTCAACAACAGTCCAAACAATGTAAATAGTGTAAATAATTAAAATACATCATCTCGGTAATATAGACAAATCCTGAAGCAGGATGGTGTGTACAACAGCCGAAACATCGTGAATGTGGTAACGAAGATTAGAACAACAGCCCGAACAATGAAAATATCGTAAATAATTACAATATATCATCTTAGTAATATAGACAGATCCTGAAGAAGGTTGATGCATACGGTGGCCGAAACGTCTTGAACATGGCAACGAAGATGAGGACAACAGCCTGAACAATATAAATAATTACAATACCTCATCTCGGAAATATAGACGGATTTTTTCTTAAGATGCCTTTTATTTCCACCTGTCTTTCTTGTTTTCGTTTGTTCTCTTGAAGCCCTATTTCATAAATTCTAACCAAATACCATTTTTTTTTCTTTATTTGAAGAACCGCGAACTTTTCAGTCACTACGTAGAAATAAATTTCACATTAACGTACGCGAAAACGGATTTTGGTTGATAAAAATTTGAGTCAAAATGAAAAGCGTAAGAGGCGAAAGTTTTGACGATGTCTTCAAGAATTTTATCCAAAACGTTACAAACAATACAAAAGAGGATAATGTATCTAAGAAGAATTTTCGAAACATAGTCTCCCGCGTTCCAGGTCATGAGAATGGTTATCAAGAATATTTACAGAAGATTTAAAAATGAATGTCAAGTTCGTTAGCGAACGTTGGCAATGAAAGAGGATAAATTGCAGAATAGGACAACCAAGCGAAAGAGAAGGTGACGATAAAGTAAAGAAGATAAGAGACGAGAAAAAGGATACGAGAGAGAGAGAAATAGAGAGAGAGGGAGAGAAAGAGTGAAAGAGAGAGAGAGAGAAAGGATACGAGAGAGAGAGAAAGAGAGAGAGAGGAGAGAAAGAGTGAAAGAGAAAGAGAGAGAAAAAGGATACGAGAGAGAGAGAGAGAGAAAGAGTGAAAGAGAGAGAGAGACGAGTAGGTAAAAGAAAGGAAACCAGGGGGCTGCAAAAATAGGTATACAGTAATTATTATACCAGGATGGCCAGCACTGTATGATGTTTTGTTTTGTGCCTACGTATTTTTTTATTACTGTATACCTACTTTTGCACACCCCTGTATAAAATCTTACGAAAAGAGGGAGAGGGAAGAAAAAAAGAAGGAAGAAAAAAAAAGAACGAGAAATAGAAACAAATGGTGGCGAGATATGTGATGAAAATACGATGTCACTAAAGACAACGTATTAATATGAAACGAATCATCGAATGAATGAACGAAAGAAGAAAGGATAGGATAAATGAAGAAGAGACAGAATAAATTAAGGAAGGAGCTTGGAAAAGAGAAAAAAAACAAAGCAGACAGAAAACAAGAAATAGCAGACAACAAAAAAATCCTATCGCAAAAAAGTAAAATGAAGTATGGAAAAGAATTGACTGAATACGAGGAAAGAAACGACGAATGAAGAGAAAGAAGACAGAAGAAATTCGAGGAAGAATGAAAGTTGATACGAAAAGAAATAAGAACGGAGAACTTTTAAAAACTGGCAATAAAAAAATATAACGGAAAAAAACTGTAGAAGTCAAATCATTATCTGAATCAAAACTTCGTATAACAAAAGTTGGAATGTGAAACAATGCTTCGTTCCGGCTGAATCACATCAACACAGTTAAATATTTTTGGTAACTTATTCTTCTATTCAAAAGACGCGCATTATTCTTCGGTTAAAACAAAACAAAAATCCCAGAAAAGAAAGAATTGAACATTTGTGAATAAGGGAAGTCTGGTAAAATATCTTCTTTAACATTTGCCTGAACGCGAACTGCTAAAAGAATTTAATTAGGTGGGTAGGTGCATCTATTTCCTTGCAGAGGAATGACGACACGACCTGAAGTGATAGGCCTTTTTCTTTTCGGGTGAGTCATTAACGCGTTAAAGAAACAATGGATTGAATTTTCAGTTGTGTACTAAAATGGAACACATCAAGCTTGATTTAGTTACCGCTTTTTATACTCATCGACATGATCTATATGTTCGACTTTCGATGAGTTTGCACACGCTCTTTAAATCTGTTAATATCTATCTATATATTTATTTACCTCGAATCATATCTAGCTATCTATTTATCTATCTATCAGAGTCTATTCATATCTATCTAATGTCAGTCTGTTCATATATATCTTTTTAATCAATTTGCCCCGAACAAGGCGGTAATTCCACAAAGAGAAAAAAAGGCTACTGGGAGTGTAAAAGAATGAGAAGTTTTTAGAAAGAACAGGAAACCCAATCCTAAACAGGAGATAAGGAATAAACTTCTCTCTCTCTCTCTCTCTCTATATATATATATATATATATATATATATATATATATATATATATATATGGTGAACTCTCCGGTCGTATTCGATGTATGAGGGTCAAGCAGCTCAGTTCCTATGAACCGACAGACGCACATATGATTTGATGATAGTAGTGAAGGCTTTGTGCAGATCCAACCAGACTTTTTAAAAAGACTTGGTGCACTATGTACCACAAGGTCCCCAATCAATCCTCCGCCGGTTTTTGAATTCAGAGTTTTTCTTCTCCTAGACCAGTTGCCATCCAAGGCTATAGAACCCAGTCTGTCCTGCTATTTACCTATAGCTGGAGGGAGAAGAGGAGCCACACCTTTCCCAAGGGTATTAGCACGTAAGTGAATGTAATGGATTCGACTGGGATTCGAACTCAATTCAAGCCGCTATCCATTACTCCACCCTGCCTCTTATATATATATATAAAATTTAATTTAAAGAAAAAGAGACCACTTTAAGGCTCCATTAGTTATAATTTATTTCACCAGAGAATTTTATTTTTCTCTGGATCTTCAGACTTCATTTTCAAACCAAAAATGAATATATATAGGGTACAATAAGTGAATTGTCGCCATTTTATATTTTTCATTTCGCGCATGCGCGTTGTTATCGATTTTGTCGACTGCACAGTATAGTAGGGTCAGTTGGGCACCGTCTGTGGGAAAAAAGCACCGCGACGCAATTCACTCCGTCAGAAATTTGAAAGCAGCATGCTGTACTGCTCCGGAAGTTAATGAGTGTTTGGGTACCAATTTGAGGACATTGCAGATGATTCAGAAAGAGCTGAATGAGTTTAATGGTGAGTCACAGCAATTCGGAAAACTCACTCTGATCATTTTGATGAGAAAAAATTATTGAATTTGTTGCTGAGGGCCTCAGACTCAACACGCAGGCCTACATCAAATGCCTTGGGGAGGTAGTGCTACCCTGGATCAAGAGAGTGGCTGCTGGAAGACTCTATATCTAGCAACAGGACTATGCTATACAAGCAGGATAACCCATTTACGGCTGTCAGGCTATTTTTGCGATCACATTACCCCTTACATCTGACCACCTAACTCTACAGAGTTCAATCCCCTTGATTATTATGTGTGTGGCGTAGTTAAAGGAGAGACCAACAAAACTCTTTGTAACACTAAAAATGAACTGAAGGTAAGGATTATGGCAGCATTAAATAAGGAGACCATCCAGAAGAGGTGTAGCAGATTCCGAAGTCGTCTGGGGGCCGTGGTTGACGCCAATAGCGATTTTATTGAATAAATGTATTCTTTCGTATTTCAAGATATTTTTGCGTAATTTTGGTAAATATATCTGTTAAAATCAGATGACAGTGTTTTTTTTTTATTTTTGCGTAATTTAGACGGCAATTTATCCATCGTACTCTTTTCATATATATATATATATATATATATATATATACAAAATGCTCAAACACTAATATTCCATGGTTATAATTTATTACATTGGAATCGTAATAGGTCTGATGAATTGGATCGTGATTACGATTCCAATGTAATAAATTATAACCATGGAAGGAATATTAGCTTTTGAGCCTTTTATATTATATTCTTACTCTGTCCTGGACATTGATTTCTATCTATATATAGTTATTTATTTAGTCGAAAGCGCTCAATATTAGTGATTGAGCTAACATAATAAGTTGTACGGATATCAGAAAAACTGGTTTGTTTTTAAAAATTTGATCTATTTATGCTTGCTTGACTATGTTTAGTGGTTGGTGAAGGAATCTACTTCTGTGTTTGTTTGGGGAGGTACTATCATACACATAGAAACATATACATAGAGATGTAAGTATTTTAGTTCATGCTAATACATCTATATAAGCAATTCTCACCTAGCCTCGAATGTAGTGTGATTTTTCTTGTCAAACTTGTTGTAGTGTGGCCTATAAAATTCTTTACGAATTTTGATTGATCAGGAATACAATTGCTTCATGAACATTTAAATGTTTGACAAGAAGACTCACACTACATCTTCTGATCATAGCTCAATTAGATCTCATTTAAATATTCATGGAGACCTACTGGACACTATTCGTAACATACTTGTTGGCAACACAAATATAATAGCATCATCTACATGCAAAAAAGCTAAAAATAATGGAAGCCTTATTAATAAAAAAAAACACTCAATAATATCAACTATGAACATGGACATAATATCTTGACTGTGTTTTGAAAATGCAAACATTATATAAATACATGCATCTATTTCTTGTTAACTGCCTTGAAAATGGCTAAATGTATAGCCGAAAGTGCTCGGAAAAAAAGAACAACTGGCCAGTTTTTATATAATTTTATCTACAGAAAAGAAAAAATTATAAGAACACATGAGAAATTGTATAAAAAAATAAATCAAAGCACCTTGTCTGTCATATTTAATGAAACGTGCATAAAAAACGATTGCTGCTACCTAAACACACACACACACACACACACACACACACACATATATATTTATATATATATATATATATATATATATATATATATATATATATATATATTATATATATGACGATTGAAACTACCTGAAACAGCCTGTTGCCTCTGAGCGTTGACTTCAATGTTCACTTTTATATTTACATACGCTTTATGTCTGATATTCAGCACTTTATCTCATACTTATAGCACACCTTAAAAGTATATTTCTTCATATATATATATATATATATATATATATATATATATATATATATATATATATGGTGTATGTATGTGTGTGTTTGGGGTAGCAGATCATTATTGAAACATATATTGTTAAATATAACAGGCAACGAATGATGTCTATTATGTTTGATCAGGAGCCGTTCTATGCTTCGTATAGTGGCTTTAGTTTCGGAAAGAAATAAAGACAGAAACTGTTCAACATTTGGATAATTTTTATTATATTGTTCCTCGATCTAAGCATTCGTGCTTACATGAGCCATCATCAGAGTGGTTGTATGGATATTACAACAGTGACATTCACCATCAAAGATGACATCCTGTTATATTTACACAGAAGTTTGCTATGCGACGATAACGGTCGCGGAATAGCAGACGCAGGTCGTAAATTTCGTAATGCGGTTCTATGACGCCATACAGGACCACGTGAGAGAAAGACATTTTATCAACAGAAGCATGTGTTTAAATGCATTGTAATAATGAAAGCTTCTTCCCAAGAACCAAAAACACATAAGATAATGCGATTTTGATCACTACAAACTTAACATTTTCAAGTTTATACTCACCTGTTGTTATCTATACTACATATCCTCGTATTCTGCACTTGCTTCCACTTCAAACGTCCATACAACAATTTCCTTCGGCAACCCTCTATCTTGAATGGTTCTTGGGCATTGTAGTAAGTTTGGTTTGGTTTACGGCATATCAACCTCAATGGGTTATTTAATGCCGACAACGTTTTCAGTATAGATTCGTATGAATAGAATATGTATTCTTTGGTTCAGATTGGTTTGGTTTATTTTATTTTACGGTATATCAACCTCAATGTGTTATTTAATGCTGACAACGTTTTTAGGATAGATTCGTATGAATAGAATATGTATTCTTTGGTTTAGATTGGTTTGGTTTATTTTAGTTTAAGGCATATCAACCTCAATGGGTTATTTAATGCCGACAACATTTTTAAGATAGATTCGTATGAATACAATATGTATTTTTTGGTTTAGATTGGTTTGGTTTATTTTGTTTTATGGCATGTCAACCTCAATGGGTTATTAAATGCCGACAGTATAGATTCGTATGAATAGAATATGTATTCTTTGGTTCAGATTGGTTTGGTTTATTTTATTTTACGGTATATCAACCTCAATGTGTTATTTAATGCTGACAACGTTTTTAGGATAGATTCGTATGAATAGAATATGTATTCTTTGGTTTAGATTGGTTTGGTTTATTTTAGTTTAAGGCATATCAACCTCAATGGGTTATTTAATGCCGACAACATTTTTAAGATAGATTCGTATGAATACAATATGTATTTTTTGGTTTAGATTGGTTTGGTTTATTTTGTTTTATGGCATGTCAACCTCAATGGGTTATTAAATGCCGACAACATTTTTAGGATAGATTCCTATGAATAGAATATGTATTCTTTGGTTTAGATTGGTTTGGTTTATTTTGTTTTACGGCATATAAACCTCAATGGGTTATTTAATGCCGACAAGATTTGTATGTATTTTTGGTAATATTTTTCCAAAAATATATTGCTAGTAATATTTTTATTTTCCAAAAGTGTACTGCAATTAAGAGATGGTCCCATGCTCCTCAAAACCTCCTGAACAAAGGCCTTGCTGTCGGATGGAGTTTATCGTCATACCCTGGACGTGGTTGTAGTTTATCGTCATACCCAGGACGCGGATGTAGTTTATCGTCATACCCAGGATGGCTTCTTATAGGTGGACATTTGTTTTTAAAAATTGTATTCCTGAGAGATAGCCAAAAATCCAAACCCTGTGTAGAAGCAGAGGCAGCTAATCAATAACTTATGTCCGGATGGGGGGGGGGCTTTGTAAATTCCCACCTGTGGGAGATATTTTTTTCTGAAGTTTTAATATTTTGATATCTAACATTTCTGTAAATGTCATTAAGAGCACAGTGTTTTGTTTCACAAGTCTATTACACAATTATTTTTTTACTATTTCGCTTTCTTTATAAAGTTTCAACAAGTTTCTCAAATTTTTGTTTACTTCCTTTTAGCAGACAATAAAGCCATCTTTTGAAAGTAACAGGATCTTATTAAACACGTAAATCGAATGAAAGGTGTGCCTTTAAAATCTCAAAAACCATTTAACGTTTTTGTGAAATTATTCAGGCATTATACAGATAACTTCATTCATGGCATATTGTAGAATAAAAAAATAAAATGGCGCATAATAAATAGTATCCAGTCCTGACACATTGCAATATGATGTCTGTGTTATTAGTATTAGATAAAATTTATTCATCTTTGGAAACATCTCTATAAATACGAATATATTGGAACTTTTAATAAAAGAAAACTAATTCGGGAACTGATATCTCAGATGCTGGAAGAAATGAAAATATTAAATAAAAGCTTCAGATCTGTCTATATTTCTGAGATATTGTAACGATTTACATCGTTCGGGCTGTTGTTTTCATCATTATTGTCATATTCACGACGTTTCAGCCGTTGTACACTCTGGCTTTCTTCATGTGATACACGTTGGAATTTCGAACCTTATATCACCTGAAGAAGGCCGGAGCGTACAACAGCCGAAACGTCGTATGACAATAAATATTATGACAGCAGTTCAAACAATGTAAATATTGTAAATAAGAGATTGTGAGTAGTACATATGTTCTGTAAAATGCTTCTAAAATCGAAGTTAAACAGATATTTCGGCACTTTTACGTAGATGTTGAAATTAGTTTTTTGATTGGTTGATTTGTTTTACGGCCTTTTATGTCCGTTATTTAAAGTTGAATAGTATTTTGGATTGTAAAAATAATTCTTTCTTTTTTAGAGTGAATGTTGCACTAACAATTTTTTGAAGATAACAATGATTTCTTTAGATTTAGACATTTTGTCTACGTCATATTTTTTTTTATCTACGCCCTACCATTTAACATAGATGGATTCATACTTAACCTAATGTTATTTGTGCGTTATTAAAAATTTGCAAAATACTGACATTGAATATAAGCTAACACTCTCCCCATTTTATCATCGATGTTTTGTCACGTATTTCTCGACTTATACACAAGTATATACATTCTCTTCAACATCTTTCGCTTAGTCAAATAACTTGACCTAACAGATCTAACATAAAACGTACTAGGATCCATCTCGTAGGTGTCTTAAGGTACGGAGTTATCAAACCATCCTCTTATAGTTAAGTAGACGCCTTCCAAAAGCTAAGCAAAGTATTACGAAACAGGAAAATTTCGTTAGAAACAAAGAAAAGAGTACTGAACTGTTATATAATATCAGTCCTCCCATATGACAGTGAAAGTTTGATAATCTCCTCACAGATGAAAAAGAGACTTGAAGAAATAGAAATGTTTTTTCTACAGAAGGATGCTGAGAATATCATGAAAAAAACATGTGAGCAATGGTGACGTTTTTAGGGAAAATGGAAACAAGAAGGACACTATTTACATTGTTCCAGTTGTTGTCCTCATCTTTATTTTCATGTCACGACGTTTCGGCCGGTGTTCGTTACGGCCTTCGTCAGGTGATTGGAATTTCGAACTAAACCCTTTATTTCGTCCATCGGAGTAGATTGTTCTAGTTTCACGTGCCACGCCTCTTACGGATTTCTTAATGGCAAATAAAAAAAACTTAAGGAATCAGCACATATGCTAGGCACCAAAAGTCTCCTAAACCGGTCAAGAACAGAAATGAATACAATATGGGAACCAGTAATAAGGAGTGCTAGAGAAAAGCAATAATAACAAACAAAAATTGCAATATGAGCTCTGGTTAAAAACAGTTACCGAGACATTAAATTCATAAGTCCCAAAAATTCATACACCGATGTCCTCAAGGGCTTATGCCTCAGTGGATAAAAGCGTTGGTTGGATCCAGTGACTTGACCCAAAGATTTGTGATTTCAATACCTGGTGAGCAAAAACAAAAACTTGAGTTAAAGGGAGATAACTGGAAGTAGGATGGCACGTGGAAGTAAAACAATCTACCTCGGTGGACGAAATAAAGGCTTCAGTTAGAAATTCCAATCACCTTAGACAAAGAAAAGCAGCTTGTGTAAATGACTGGTAGAACAAAGATTAGGATAGATAGCAAAAAAAAAATCACTTAGAGCTAAAAAGGAAATTGTGGAGAGCAATAATCACGGCACATAGACTGACAAAAAGTGAAGTAAAGAGAAAAAAAGAAAAAGTGAATCAGAAAACCTTCTTTGTAGCGTTTAGTAAGCGAACTTTGAATTTTATTGGCATTTAAAATCTCTAACTAACCAGGCGGGACTTGAATGAATTATAATCCACAAAGCGGAAGTCCGGCTTTGAACGGAAATTCTTTTTTTTTTAGAAAAAAAAAAGAAAAAGAAAAATTAATACCACAATGAAAACCAATTAGATTTGCATTTTTACCTTACGGCTTGCCATTTCTTTGTAACAGCTACAAGCTAAACATTGACAAGAACACCTGAAACATGGCACTGAGCCATCGAGGGTAACGTAATGGTAGCCATTCGGTGGAACGGAAGTGCTGACATTGAGAAAATGGATGTGGGTCAGTTGAGGCTAAACAGAGTTACCTCGAAAATCAATCTGTTTTTTCCTCCACCTCTCTTCTCTCTCATATTACACACTATTTCATGCTTGCACTTCCATAACTGCCATCGTCTGAGTAGGTACTTTTATTATCAAGTGTCTGTGTTGGGGGTGGTTTTACTTTGAGAAAAGAGCTCACCCAACCATGTTCAAAAATCGACTGTCAAGATTCGGGCCAATAAGCAAACTTTTCCATCTTAAAGTACATATATCTAGATATTTACTAAGCTCGGCCTAGTCAGGCACAAGGCCAAACAAATAAATAAAAGCAGGAACAAGAAGACTGTGCTATAATAATATTAATATATTGCAATTTTGACTCCTTTTCATCCCTATCCATTTTTTTCTTTGTTTCTCCATCTCCTCTACAGAGTGCGATGGGTAAATTAACGCCATTTTATATTTTTAATTCGGCGCATGCGTGTTATTTGTTTTGATTTTGTCAACTGCGCAGTATAGTAGGGTATTTTGGTTACCGTCTGGGAGAAAAGGAGTACCATGACGCAATTCACTCCTCCATCAGAAATTTGCAAACGGCATTCTGTACTGCTTGGCATTCACGACAGAAATTCCAGTGCGAACATTTTTGGTGTTTAGGTATCAATCTGAGGACAGCGCAGAAGATTACCAAAGGTGTTTGGAGTGATCGCTAGTGATGACGATGTTATGCCTCCATTCATCTTCCCACAGCACGGAGGCCTACATCAAGTGCCTTGGGGAGGTAGTGCTGCCATGGCTCAAGAGGGTGGCTGATGGAAGACCTTATGCCTGGCAACAGACTCTGCACACAAGCAGAAGAACCCAGTCATAGTTGTCAGAAAATTTCTGCGGCCACATAACCCCTTACATCTGGCCACCTGATTCCCCATACGGCAATCCCCCCCTTGATTATTATGTGTAGGGCATCAGTTGAGCGGAAGACCAACAAAAATCTTTGTAACTGAAGGCAAGGATTATGACAGCATTCACCAACTTAAACAAGGATACCGTCCAGAAGAGTTGCAGGAGATTCTGAATTCGTCTGGAGGCAACGGCTGAAGCCAGTGGTGATTTTATTGAATAAGTTTACTCTCTAGATATTTTTGTGTAATTTTGGTAAATATATCTATTAAAGAGAGATGCCAGTGTTATTTTCATTTTTGCGTCATTTAGACAACAATTTATCCATCGCACCCTGTATTTACTTGCCTCACCACGGTACCTGGATATGACATGGGTTTTTTTTTTAAAGAGGGGAGCCAATCTGCGTATATATGTGCGAAGAATAAAATTGTCCAGTCATCGCAACAACCGTAACGATGGCGTCGATATCCACCAAAATTTCCTCTTTAGTTGCAATTAGGGAGGTACCGTCATATGATTCGAATACTCGGGGTCCAGGCATCCCTGAAAGAATGTTCGTCCGAAGTAACACGTGGTGACATGGCAGATGTGAAAACTTTATTTGTTATACTTTAATGGCCGAAAAGGATTCGAAATGAAAATTTGGGATTAAAATTAGTGCATAGCTATAAAGCTATGACTACTGCCAATATTTTAGACAACTACGCGGATAAAATATAATATCGCCTGTGTTACACGCGTTACTCTAAATGGGTTGGTCTGATCGATATATATTCACTATTTTATCTAATATCATACAAGGATCACGATGGCGAGTGTTTACGCTATGAGAATGATATTAGCTTCAAGGACTCTCTTTACTACTACAACCATTGAAAATTCGGTGACTATTATAAACTTATAGGATTACTCCATTCGTCCACCAAAGAACTCCTAACGATCTAGATGACGTTATCATAAGATATCTTAGAGATAGAATGTATCTTGTTCACTTCGGGGGACATTTTAATCCGCAGCAAAGATCGTGTCGCATTGAACATATCACAGAAAGTGAACAGCACACATTGCTCTAAGCTTACTTGACTAATAAGCCTACTAAATCAATAAATAACCAATACTTCTCAAATGTAAGTTCTTCACAATCTTTCATAGGTACTTTTCAAACGCGTACGTACGAAAAAAGAGATTTCAACATATAACCCAACCATACGCGCCTTTTGTTTTATTTTATTTCGTAATCAGTAATATTGAAGCACGTGTTTTAATTTGTAGGAGACTTACTGTCACGTGTGACAAAAGAAATAAGAGATATAAAGTGAAAAACAAAAGACAAACTAAGTTTTTAATAGTAAACAAAATAGATTTTATTTTAATTTTAGTGATTTCTCAGTAGCTAAAAAGGGAAAAACATAAAGTCATACCGGCAAGAAGTCAAAAATATTTCAAAGTAACTTCAGTCAGGAGTTACTGGTTTCTTTTACTATACACTTACACAACCAGTCAGTTAACGACAAAAAATAACCGCTTTGAAGCAGATTTTTATCGCAATTGACTTCGCCAGCCAACTCGCTTAATTCTGGCGCTAACTAACGCAAGACCAAGTGAAGACCCCCACGGTCAGGTCATCTGACTACATCGAAACATTATTTGACGTCTTTGATTTAAATGACCTCGGGGAAATTTAATTCTCAAAAAATAGAATCTCTTAGCACTTACGAACATTCGATCACTAACCAAAGTCACGTGATGCTGCTGGCGTGAAAAATAAAAGAATCATGATTACGAATATTTCTGTAGAACTTTAGAATTCCAATGTCTTTCCCAATCTCGAGCAGCAGAAGTAATTTAGGTTTGGTCCGGTTTGGTTTGGTTTGGTTTGGTTTGCGCCATATCAACCTCAATTGGTTATTTAATGCCGACAAGATTTTTATTGCTGTTAATTTTTTTTTTTTAATATATTCCTGGTAATATCTTTTTACAAAAAAAAATGTATTGCTGGAAACTTCCTTTTTTCAAAAATCAATTTCAGTTAAAGAAAAAAAAAACTTTCAAAAAAAGTATTACTGGTATTAAAACCTATTTTTATACTTTCATTGTGTTTTAACTTTTTTTTGGGGGGGGGTAACTATCTGCCCATAGCTGGGACCCTAACAAGGCCTACCACCACGGGTGGACCTGGGATCACTAGCAATTAAGAGGTGGTTTCATACTCCTCAAAACCTCCTGCTCAAAAGCCTTGCTGCCATATGTACTTTATCGTCATACCCAGGACGGGAAATGATTTAGGTATCGTGAACTAATACAAGGAAATGTGTTACATATTTTGGATTGTTTCTGTAGATATGAGAATAAAATGGAAAGACAGAAAATCCCCTAGAAAGATATATGGACATTATGAAATATTATGAAACATGAAAGTGACAGTCGCACGGGGAATAATTTACTTGCAAACCTGTTAGAACAATAGAAACAAAAAGAATAGAAACGATTCAGGCAAGATGACATTGGTGATACTAACTTGGAACAAGCGGTTTGCAAACTTTCAATAAGTTCTCCACACTGCATTTAAGCAGGATTTTAAAACGGACATTATGGTAGGTTTTTTCTTTTTTTTCTTTTTTATCTTACTTTTTAAAACGTTGAAGTTAATGTTTCTATTTTATTCGACGTCTCAAATTAATACGTTTTCTTGCTCTTATCACTGTGTACCAGATAAAATGTGTTTTGGTTGGAATTCGTGGATAGTGAAGAAAAATCAATGAATGACTTTTTTATTTACTCTATAAACTTCCCATCTGTATGGATAAAAAAAAACGGAGTTGAACTTCAGTCCTTAAAGTGATAAGCAGAGGAAAACTTTACGTCTTAAATGAACCGGATTGAGTCATGCTAATCAACCATTTTCAATCAAAGAGACCAAGTCTACAGTTTACGTTAGAGCCAAATCAACGTAAATTCTGTTGAGATGTGTAACTTAATATTATCGAAAAAAGTAACCTACCTAGGAAAATGGCAACTTAGTCCAACTCAAATTAATTCTCTAATCACCTCAAGCACTATTCACTTAAGATTTTATGGTTATTTCCTACGCGTAGCTAAAATATAGCACAAGGCCGAATATATGGGGAACCTAGTGAGGATCAAACTCACTTTTCAGTCGTAACTGATCCAGCGAGGCAAGCTTACTAACCATTACACCACGCCGAGGTGCTCACACTTAAGCTTTTATAAACAATTTTCAAATTCGTTTTCTGGGATTGCCATCAGCTGCTTTGTCGCAATCACCTTAATCTTGCCTATGGTTTAAAATCGCCACCGTTTCAACGATGATAAGAAAGAAAGAAAGAAAGAAAGAAAGAAAGAAGGAAAGAAAGAAAGAAAGAAATCCATTCACACCTTCAAAAGATTTTGTTGCTGCAAGGGACAAGCCCCTAAAGTCGAATTATATTCTTCCATAAAGAGGTCCTATTATTCATCTATTCAGATGGACTCTAATTAACTCAATAACTTTTTACTTACTCGCACGTGTAGACTGTGCGGTGAAATATCAAAAGAAAAGAGGAATAATAAAACTTAAGTTTCATACACGACTGATATATATATATATATATATATATATATATATATATATATATATATATATATATATATATATATAAAAAGAGAGACGGGGGGGAGATAGGATTGGGTAGGATAATTTCATTTAAGCTTCATCAGAAGATAAAATATGGAAGAGAAAAAAAATTCTGGTACTTTTATTTTTGTGTTGTTTGTTTTTCATAAGTTAATCAGATCTCATCTGTATTCATCCCGTCAATCAATGTTCGTGTTCGTATGTGTATAATTCATGACTGCAAGTGTATCACAATTTTAGTTGGTCTATGCGAGATTGGGATACATATACAATTTATATCAATAAGATGAGAAATATATATATATATATATATATATATATATATATATATATATATATATATATATATATATATATATATATCGTCATATGCGCGTTGTGTTTTTGCTCGACTATTTATATACAAAGGTTAGTGATGCAGCATTGTGGGTAATCTATTGTATTGCATTTTAGGTAGTCTATTGTATTATTGTAAATGCTATTTTTCTGAGCTGTAACGGTTTCGAAATATTTTAGGGGTTGTTGAGTGGGAATAATTGTGGATCCGAATGCAATTTGTTGCCTACTTGTCAGTTAACTGCTTTGTTTATTATTTATATAACCTGTCACCTCCATGAGTGACTACACTACAGTTAGTAACTACCTATAAGTATCTGTAAGTCTAAAGACTACAGTAGCTGCAACCTGTACCAGCTAATCAGTCGAACTCTCTGCCTTCGGGCAAAGAGGAACCCGGACGAGGCTCCGCCGAAGGGCAGTCTCTCGTTCCGGGAGGTAGACAGGCGCTGGACCCGTTTATGCGGATTTGAAAGGGAATATTTTTGGCCGAGTCTACGGGCTCGGAGAACCAACGTTAAACCGGCCTTGTGCCACATGCAATCCTCGTGGGTGGGTAACTAAATATAGTAGCTGAAATCTTTTCAGCTATACGGTTGAACTCTCTGCCTTCGGGCACAGGGGAACCCAAACGAGGCTATGCCGAAGGACAGAGCCTCGTTTGGGGAGGTAGACCGACCTGATCCCGTTTATGCCGATCCTACGGGCTTGGATGACCCACGTTAAACTCGGCCTTTTGCTATATCTACCCTCGTGGTTGGGGCTAGTAAATATCGTCTAGCTGGAATCTTTTTCAGCTGTGCTGGTCGAACTCTCTCCCTTCGGACAGAGAGATCAACCCGGACGAGGCTATGCCGAAGGGCAGAGTCTCGTCCGGGGAGGTAGACAGACCCGATCACGTTCATACGGGGTTTACGGCGATTATTGGGCCGAGCCTACGGGCTCGGGAACCCCACATTAAATTCGGCCTTGTTCCACATGTGATTGCGTGGAGAAGTTGCTAGATACCTTCTAACTGAGATCTGTTGAGTACGACTCAGACTTACGCGAGAACTACTGACCTTCCAATGGTAGCACTCACTACTGGATTGACTTGCGACGACCTTGTGCATAGCTGTTACATTTATGTGCATAAATGTTACTTTTATTCTTATTGTACTGATTTTTTAGAATAAACCGTTACATTTATCCACCTTGTTTTTCAAGTATATATTCCTGTTAGCATGAAATATAACAATTATTATTTTATTATTGATTGTTATTACTGCGTTTTCTTTTGTTTATCAGTGCGTACGTGGTTTGTTAATTTATTTTATACCTAGTTTATCTACTTATTTGTTTAGATTAATTTATTTCAATTTTTTTGGGTTTATTTATTCTATTTTACTTATTTATTTTCATTTATTTTTGCTGCTTTTCAGTTTTAGATTTTTAAGTAACGTAGTAAAAATTTGTTTTCGTCTCTGCATTTTGTAACGAGTTTTGATCGTTTATTTAGTAGTTTGTTGTGGTCTGGAAAGGTAATTATAGCAATTTTTACCTCCAGGCAGAGTTTACTGGTTTTTGGATTAATTATTGTAGACTGTTTTCCGTATTTTTCATGATATTTTTGGTGTGATTGGGTTTTTTGCTTTTAATCTCCCAAATATGTTTAGAAAGGATTGTTCTGATCGCGTATTTGCTATTTGTAAACGATGTTTTGTGTTCGTAGTTTCTTTGTTTCCAGGTTCCTTCAGTTACTCCTATGTATATCTTTTCTTCGTTAGTTACTGATTTTATATATCGGTATATCACATTGTTCAGCAAGCAATTGCAGTAACTATTTTCTCCAATAATTTTCTGAGGTAAGGGTAGAATCTTCAGCTTACATCAATAGGACAAAATAGCTAACACTCAGACAAATACTGGAAAAAATTATCGTATTTTTCTTCACGTAAAGTCATAAATCATTATACAAAGAGGAAACCATTCCCGAGAAAAAAAGAAAATGTGCAAAAAGAAAATATATGTTAATTTATAATATCTCTGCTTTATTGCGAGTAGTGTATTAAGAATAAACATTTTTTTAAAAATAAATCAACCACCAATCTTTCAAATAAATCATTCACGAGAGTTCCACCGTATTCCTGCAGCAATAAAACTTACTACCCGATACGAGTAAAGTTAACTTGCCAAGAAAAATTTCCTATTAACATCTGCTTTGAAGTTAAATTATTCACAAACTAGCAGAAGCACTTGTCCTTGCATGGGTTTATAAAGACGTGAAATCAATACAATCATGTGAGTTCAGTACACTTTGTATCAATCGCTATGAAAAAAAAAGTCTAACAATTTTCGTTGGGTAAGGGAATTTTGATTCAATCACAATTGTTCCTTCTAAGCAATGCACATAAATGATCGATTTTTTCTTTGCAAAAAATTCACTAAAACATTTTCGCAAAGAAACATTTTAATTCGAAAAAAATAAAACAAAATATCGAACGAAAATTAAACTAGAAAATAACAAATGTGAGTATACAGACAGGCACGCTTTTAAAAAAATACCATTATTATATGAATATCTTTTGTATTTACGTAAGTTAATTATCTTAAGAACGTTGGCGATCATGGCTCTCCAACATTTCTGATCTTTGGTAACTCTGAAAAAGATTTGTTTTCCTATCCCTTCTAGTCCCTGTTATGCGAAACATTTACACAATTTCGGTTATTCACTGTCCTGTCGCACATAGCCTCAATATGTCCTATGTGTGTCAAATTTTCTAAGCCTTCTTTCCTCATCATGTGCCCTAGAAATTTCAATTATCTCTTTCTGATCCAAAGTATAAGCATCGCTTTTGTTTCCAATTTTCTTAAAACTTCCTTGATACTCACATGTTCAGTCTATGCTATTCTCAGGATCCTTGAATTCGTTAGGAGAGTCATGCGTTGTTTTTCACTGTCCCCCTTGCTTTCAATAAGTCCTGTGAATGTCAAATTTTCTTAACCCTCTTTCCTCATTATGTGACCGAGAAATTTCAATTTTCTCTGAGTATAAGTGTTCTTTTTTATTCCATTTTATCTAAAACTTCCTCATTGCTCATATGTTCGGTCCATGGTATTTTCAGTATGCTTCTGTAGAAACGCATTTAGGTTGCCCCAAGTCTCTTCTTCATCTTTGAAGAGATTGTCCAACTGCCATATACGAGGATTGATTTTACATAAGAGTTTTTTTTCCTGATTCTTAACTGTTTAAAAAAAAATACTGAGTCTTCAGTTTTTCCAGGAATGTGAATTCTAATAGAATTCTTGTTACCAAGGAAATTATCATATCTTACTGTTATTAACATTTGCATTTGTGTGTCTCAACAGCTGTTGTGATGCGTCTAGTGTGGTAGTCTGTAGTGGTAGCGCTTGTCGCTTCTCACTTTCAGCTACCGCCGCTGGATAGCAACAATGCGAAAAATGGGGAGCCAAGTCTTCCCCTGCCAGTATATAGCCTCTCCATCAGCAAGCTCTATGTAATGCCTCCTCGTGGCGACACATGGCAACCGAGCACCTTGCGGACTCGGGCTAAACTACAGGGGAAGAGTTTGGCCCCTTTAACATGCGATATGCAGGCCCACTGGTGTGTGTACACGCCCTGGTGCCCAATCCTACCTATGAGTTAAATAGCTCCACTGCCTTGTGGAAATCTTCGGC
Organism: Acanthosepion pharaonis; assembly: GCA_903632075.3. Taxonomy (NCBI): domain Eukaryota; kingdom Metazoa; phylum Mollusca; class Cephalopoda; order Sepiida; family Sepiidae; genus Acanthosepion; species Acanthosepion pharaonis. The sequence goes on along the minus strand of CAHIKZ030003261.1, from coordinate 1,674,539 downwards.
AGAAGGAAAGGCTAAGGAGTAAACCCTACACAAATCCGGAGTGGATCCCCTAAGGCGGATGGACGACACTTTCTGCTACCTTTCGGCAACACCTGCAGCCGCGCTGGTACCAAACTGTATTGGTTTATCCTCTCCTTTGGACTCTGTTAGCAAGGCCGAGAGGGGGAACTAGACGTCTGGGCAGCCCTAGTTCTCCATATATCCCGCCCAGGCTCGTAGCACACTGGCACTACTCCATCGTCTCTCGAGACGGACGAATGCCGACGAGGGGATAATTTACTTCCTATTTTCATAAATTACTTTGTTCCATACTTGATTTCTCACTGAATCAAGCATCAACAAAAGAAGCCATCCTCAAAGCGTATATTGTTAAGTGTATAAGAAATCCTTGCTGAATTTTTACGCCATCTTCGATTTACATGTGATATCCATTTTTTTTTACTACTGTTGATGAAAGTCTTCAAGTGATGTAGTTGTTTTTATTTGGTTCAGTTCTGTTTGTGATTCTGTAGCGCCAAGTCATATCTTTCTCCAAACCTCGTGAACGTAAAAAAAGAATGACATAATCAAGATATTGATGTTCCACCCTGTGGGCAGTGCCTGCGAGAGACAAGTGTATACGATAGTGGTGGAGCATGAAAATAAAAATGCTGCTTGAATTTGCCCCGACTCCTCTGCAGAAAAATCTCGGCCCACCGCGCTGGTACCAAACTGTATTGGTTTATCCTCTCCTTTGGACTCTACTAGCAAGGCCGAGAGCGAGGAACTAGGCGTCTGGGCAGCCCTAGTTCTCCATATATCCCGCCGATGCTGCTTGAATTTATCCCCGACACCTCGCCCCCCCGCGCTGGTACCAAACTGTATTGGTTTATCCTCTCCTTTAGACGTCTGGGCAGCCCTAGTTCTCCATACATCCCACTCAGGCTCGTAGCACACTGGCGCTACTCCATCGTCTCTCGAGACGGACGGATGCCGACGACGAACATTTGAAAAATAGTAAACGTAAATAAACATCTATAAGATTATATAATTGTACGTCAAACATATGCTCCCCATTCCAATAACTGGGTGTGGTCGTAGGGTCACCGTGTATCTGAACACCTGATCATCTCCCTCAATAGTTCTCGGTTGCATACCAATATCTCAGTCGACTCAATGATGTTGTCAGTCCATTTTTCTTTTTGTCTCTTCTTCTTGTGTCTAAGGATGGCAGTGGGAAGATTATTCACTCTTACGACGTCTAAACAGCATTTTTATTCTTTACAATAATTATCAGGTCTTCCAATGGGTCTGTTTTTTGGGGGGTGGGGGCGTTGCCTGACGTTGTCCTAAACTGAATCATTAATGATGTGGTCATTTATGAAAGGTATTATAATACTTCTTAAAATCAAAAAAACATGACGAAGGAAAATTTTATGGCGTAATAAAATATGATCTCATATAGCAATGTGTCTTTGAGAAAGCTGGCTTAGCAACTTTCTTCTTAGAGCATGACGATATAAACGAACATGTTTTATTACTATTCTACACAATGATTGTAAACACGAACTTGACTGCAAAAATATCACCTTCAAGATTTTGCCCTTTTCTTTTAAAAGAGCCACATTTTAAATAATTGATGGAAAGGAAAATCAATTTAAATATTTTTTTAAAAATTGGTTTAATAAAATAAACAGAAGTCGGCAGAATTCTTTTTCTTTTTAATTTGCACACACACACACATACATACATACATACACATACACATACATACACTATTAAAAAAATCACACAAATGATCTTCTTCTTAAAAATATGTAACCGTACGTCAACTTCTAGTTTCCCATGTGAGAGACTGTGGCCGGTAAACATAAAATCACGCACACATACACACACAAGAAGATAGATAGATAGATAGATAGATAGATAGATAGATAGATAGATAGATAGATACGAACAGACTTAGACAGATACGAACAGACTTAGATAGATAGATAGATAGATAGATAGATAGATAGATAGATAGATAGAATCATTGCAGTAGACTATAATTGATGGTCACAAAAGAGAATTTAGTAGAGTAGTAATAGCAATAAATATAAAACTGTCTCATCTTTTTATTGTCAACATTATAATTATATTTTTATAACCTACTATGCATGGCAAAAAATGTTTTTTCGTTTTGTAGTTTTTAACTCTTTGAGGCCTGACCGGTTTTTACCGGTGGTAGAGGAAATGACATAATGCCCAACAACCAGTTGAACGATGGTAGAGAAAAATGACTTAATTCCCACCCACCGGTTAAACAGTGACTAAACTCTTGTAAATATTTTTATGCCTAACGTGAAACATTACATACCAATTATTTACGAATTTTGATTCAGGAGCTCAGGCAAAAGGGTTAAAATTGTTCAGGAACGCTAGCCTCGACGGGTTAAAAAGAAGAAGAAAAGAAACATGGAACTTTTAGTTGTCTTCTTTGGGTAGACTAGGACACAAAGAAAGAATTCTGGCGATAAAGTGAAGGCATGCAATCATATTCTCTCCGTGCTAAATATAATGCTTATATTTTTTGTAACTGTTTTTATATCTACCGTGAAACATTACATACCAATTATTTGTGAATTTTGACTCCGGAGCTCAGGCAGAAGGATTGTTCAGGAACGTAGGGCTTAAAGGGTTAAAAAAACTGAAGTATGACAACTGACTACCTGATATTACTCATCACAATAATAATAATAATAAATCGCACATTCGTAGGTTGACTACAATGAAGATTACATCGTCAGCTTCATGAGCATATGATTTTGTTGACTAAACAATATGTTCTACTCTAGGGCTACATACGTTTTTGTTTCCCTTCAGAGTTTTCCTTTTCCTAGACTTGTTTTCAAATACAGCTAGATAGAACAGTCAACACTACTATTTGACCCATAACTAGGGGGTCAAAAAATAGATTCATAACTTTCCCAATGATATTTGCGTGAAATTAAATGTAAAAAACTCGGCACGCCGATTTCTCGTCCCGAACCGCTACACATCCATCCTAGAAGTGATTTGATTTAGTTTGGTTGGGTTTGTTTTGATTTACGGCATATCAATCTCAATGGGTCATTTAATAGCGTCAACATTTTTTTCCTGGTAAAATTTTTGTTTTGTCAAAAATCTATTTCTGTTAATATTTTTTTCCTCAGGTAATATTATTTTTCAAAAACGTATAGCTGGTAATATTATTTTTTCAAAAACTTATCATCAGAGGCCTTGCTGTTGGACGTAGTTTATCGTCACACCAAGGACGCGGATGTAGTTTATCATCATACCCAGGACGAATGATTTGATTTAGTCTCTGACAATAGATATACACTTACTAGAATCGTGAAAGAAGAGCTAATCTAAATTAGATATCTACCTTGAGAATTAGCACTGGAAAGCCTGGCTTTCAGCTGGATTTGAACTCTAAGCATCACTGCTGAGAGCAAACTTAATGTGTTAAGCAAGCATTAAAATAAGCAAGCATCAATCAAGTGAATTGAAGCCCCAAGTATTCCCATCTAAAAATGCAAAACTTCCTGTGCCATGCTACTCGTTACTGTGAAAACATTGATATCGCTTCCGGGAACAGATATGAACTTGGTCCTGATTAGAGAAGTCATGAAAGAACTGAGTCGATCATTCATTTCAAACGCGAAATCATCATCACTGCCACCAACTGTGATGAGAATGATAGAAGCAAGACAGCTGACATTGATACAAGACACATTCCTATCAGAGTCAAATTCCAAATCCAAGAATGTATATCGTCTGTCAGATTGTAGACATTTCAATAAACACTAATAAAGAATGACAGTTTGTCTCAAAAGAATCACAGAGAAATAACAAAAATATCGTTTAGTTAAATATTCATTGAAATGTACGTTTCTTAATATTTCCTAAGCTTTGTCTGACACAAGGCCAAATAAAAAAGAATTCTTGCTAGTTCATGTCTTAGTCTTTAAAATATGAAAGCTTACAACGCATTTGAAATCCTGACTTTTACTTGAGTTCAGGCCTGCCAAATACATAACATTCTTACTCGCCAAGTAAGCGACCAAAATATTTTTATAGTCCCGGTTCAAGTCATAACCCATGAGATTGTCGATGTATGTCTATATATAGTACATATCCATATAAATTCAAAGAATTAGGCTTATGACACCAATTCGCGTACGTTCACCGATTCCAGTTGAATTTGTTGTATTCAATTACGCGCAAATACACTTGGGAAGGTATAAATCCACTGCTACTCCCCTCAAGTATGGGTTAATTAGTAAGACTTGTATCCATACATCGTTGTTATCTCAAAGAAAGAAATCTTACTAAAAATATTTTCTGACTTTAAATAACCTGTAAACGGTTGATAAGCCGTAGAAAACTAATCAATCAATTTATTGAATTATTTTATTATATTACTAATAATACATACAGAGAGATATATGCATAATAAAAAGATAGAAAATATGCAACAAACAGATTAATTTCTTAAGAATTAATGGATTTTATTTTTTTATCCACTAAAAATAAAGTTTTAATAATTAAATATAACGAAGACGTACAATATGAAATCAATATATGAAAATCAATATGAAATCAATATATGAAAATCAATATATGAAAATCAATATGTAATCAATGTAAGAAAATCAATATGAAATGAATATATGAAAATCAATATGTAATCAATATATGAAAATCAATATGTAATCAATGTAACAAAATTAATATGTAATCAATATATGAAAATCAATATGAAATCAATATAGGAAAATCAATATAAGAAAATCAATATGTAATCAATGTAAGAAAATCAATATGAAATCAATATAAGAAAATCAATATGTGATCAATATATGAAAATCAATATGTAATCAATATATGGAAATCAATATGAAATCAATATAAGAAAATCAATATATAATCAATATAAGAAAATCAATATGTAATCAATATATGAAAATCAATATGTAATCAATATATGAGAAAATCAATATGAAATCAATATATATTACATACGTAAAATGTACAAAATAAAATATAAGACTTAAAATACAATATAAAATAATGCCTGAGAAAAATAAAGTACAGAATAAAAGAATCTAAAAAAATGAGATATAAAAAAAGAAAAATGCAATATACATAAAGTCTAGAAAACTACAATTGAAATAAAACAACATAAATAAAATTCACTTTCAAACATGCTAAATAAAAATGTAAAAATAATCACTATAAATATACAATATAAAATGATATATGATACATATTAATATAAAATAAAAAGTTAGTAGTAAATATAACATCAAAAATATATAACAAAAATAACATACAATACAAAAGATAGAAATATAATACAAAAATGCAATTCAGGGACATTTTTTGGATGAACCCCTTCCTGATTGAGCCTGTCTTCAGCGGTCAACTGGGTGTTGGTGAGGCTATTTGAAATTTGAGGGTTTTTTTTTTAATTCAAATCTGTCCTGGTACTTGGATATACCTGTGGGGGAAAACAGAGATAGATTCATATATTTCCCATTGGTACTGACACTGAATGCAACAAACTTGATTGGAATTCGATCTCGGCTGTCCGTTTTCTCAATCCGAGATGCTATACATTACTCCACCAGGTCCAATTTAAATCCATAAAAATAGGCTATAAAATATAACATATAAAACTGTAATATAATATAAAACACAGGTAATGAAATTTCAAAACAGAATCTAAAAATACATACAAAACAAAATCTAACAAATGATAGAATACAATATGAAAAAATATATAAAATTATATAATAAAGATTTAAGAAACAGCAGATATAAATAAAGTGAAAAAATGGAAAAAATGGTAAATACCGTATAAAATCACAACTCCTGAAGACTGGAAATTTTACCAAGAAACATCGATGTCGGGATAAAAGTTAAGTAATAAAATAAAACATAAGTAGTAAATATAAAACGCAAAATAAAAAATACAATTTGAAATAAAACATAACATATAAGATCGTGTCAAGTTGCATCTTTGTAATTGAATCGGCCACATTTCCTCCGTAAGGTCAAATCTTGCTACAAACTATAAAGGACAGAAAGTTGTGGACAGCCATGATCCGCTACGCCCTGAAGAGACACTGCACATAGAATCAATTGAAACTTTTACAACGAAGACATGCTATTCTGCTTCCATAGAGACGAGTCACCTGGATTTCCTTCGCATTCCAAATGGGTTTTCCGAAGAACTGCTACTTTACGGAACAGAGTAACGCTTCTCTGAACACTACATTCTTAATTCCTGTCAAGTGCAAATTGTTATATTATATATCCTCCGTATCCTCATAATCTTAACTTACCCTCATGCATGATAACGATTTTAATAGTAACCCTCTATTTTGACTAGTTCTCGAGGAGTATATTCGAGGGCGAATTTTCGTATAATTAATTATCGTTATTAGATTTTTTTTCCTGTGATTGATGGAAATATGCATGGATGTTTTGAAAGTATTCCAAGATATTCAGAACAAACAGAAAATTTTAAAATATTGACTAGACTTCATTCAGTGAATTCAAGAGTCACTGACACAAAAACATCGATAGTGAAGTTTTGTTTGAATTGAATTAAAAAAATATTTGAATGGACAGAGGCCTGCATTGTCTTTAACAATTTAATTTATATAATCAGCAGAGAAGCGATGCACATTGTCAGGGTACGGAGGAGAAGCCGAAACATCAATCAAAATAGCATTTAGAATGTTATGGTGGTACAAATTAACAATTTATGGACATCATTATGTAAACCAGCTGAAATAGAAAAACCTTGAAAGTACTCAAGTGTTTAGGATAAAAACAAAATTCATTCTTTTTGCATGATAATGTCCGTTGACACGTTGCAAAAAATATGTTACTAAAATGGAATCAATTGAAAATTTGTAAAGAGAGAGAGGAAACGGTATAGAAGGTGACAATAATCAATACCTTTGGCTTTGGAAATAGTACTCTTGTCAAAAGACTTAGATTTCAACTTCGGAAGCGTAAAAGTATTGATTCAAAGTTACTGGACTTCCATTACTCTTGACATTAAAAAATTCAACTGTCACATCGATTTTAAAATATTGTATGGATCCGTTTTTCCTATAAAACTATTTCTTTACATTGAATTATATTTCATAGGATCTGCAGCTCTATTTAATGATTTTTTCAAATATAATTAGACTTATGCAAGTTTTGTAGATGTCTACCGAGTATATTGCAAGTTATTTTTACTGTAACAAGTTCCTGCCTCACTGCATATTTGCGATTGTAACCCGATGTCAGTTTTAGTCTTGCTTGTCATATGTCAACATGAAGCAGAAGGCAAGGTTATATTAATCATGGTGGAACAACTGACTAAAGCGAAATCTAGAATTTGGGAGACAGTCACTGTAAACACAACTTATAAAAATGTCCTAAATAGTCTGATTTTCTTTTTAAAACAAATGAAAAATAAAATATTGTAGAATGTGAAATTGTTGCTTCATTTAAATGAAAATCTTACTAAACTTCTTCAATCAAAATACATTTATTCGTCGTCTATTCACTTCCTCGCATTTCGACATCAACTATCCTTCATCTCCTTGAAAATACATTATATTGCTGAAGTGAGTCAGGATGCAATACCGTACTTACAAATGACTCTGTTTTAGTAACAGAATTATTTTCGACCTGACAACTGAGGATAATCATGGAAATAAAATTTATTTTTGCTAAACTGAATGAATTCTAAAGTTTTCTCACTTCAGCTGGTCTGCATCATGATGTGCATTAAATAACACTCATATTAACATTCTATAAATAATAACACCGACTTGGTTGATGTTACAACTCCTCCTCAACATCCAGACAATGTACAGCTCTTTTCTGCTGGTTATATAAATTAAAATGTAATCATAATTCAGGCCTCTGTCAGTTTAATCTTCTTTTTCTTTTTATTTCTTTTTCTTTTTATTTCTTTTTGTGACTAGTAACTTTTAAATTCTTTGAATATGGACTAGACGATGTTTTAAAACTGAAAATTTTGAATTTTAAAACGTCCATTCATATGTACATGATATAAAATGAATTGATGAATAGTTCTCCAATCTAGTTTTCGAAAATAAATTCTATAACTGGAAAATGATGAAGCCAAAGTGTTTTGGTCACTTATTAACAGTATTGGCCTGATATATTCCTCAAAGTTTTACAGTTTTATTCAAGTAATGAGTTGAAACCATGCAATATTGTTTAGAATGTAAAAATAATTAGTGGAATGAAATTACTAATTAAGAATTAACCCCTGTGTCTACAAAAATGTAGATTTCTCGAGAAATAATTCAAGCAACAAGACGATAAATTACACCCGCGTCCTGGGTAAGACCATAAACTACATCCAATAGCAAGGCTTCTGATCAGGAGGTTTTGACGACCGTGGAAACACCTCTTAATTGCTGATGTTCCCAGGTCCACCCTGACTCGGAGTGGTAGCACTTCTTAGGGTCCCAGCTAAGGACAAATAGTTAACTTCCAAACTGGGGTCAAAACATTACTAAAGTGTAAAAATAGGGGTTTAATACCAGCTATATATTTTTGTAAAAATTATTACCAACAATGAATTTCTGAAGAAAAAATTATTACCAGTAATACATTTTTGAAAAAAAAAAAAGTATTAGCAGCAATAAAAATCTTGTTACCATTAAATAACCCATTGAGGTGTTGATATACCGTAAAAGAAACGAAACCAAAAAGCAACTAGAACCACTTATATTTAGTTTAAATATTCATGTGAAAACTGTATTTATTATAAATATTGCATTTTTAAGATTGCATGTTTTCAAATTGAAATCTGTGACATTGCGACACTATGGAGTCACAAACAGCAATCAATATTTTGATAGGTTTCTTGGTTTCTATTCACTTTTTCTTGATTCGCAGGGCGTGGTTGATGGCTGTGCTCTTTCTGAACTGTTCTCTTGTACATCGTTTACACTACCATCCGCTATAAACTCATCTCTCATTCGTGAGATTGTAAGTCGCGTGGGTGGCTCTGAATGAAACTCTCTTCGATACCCACTCTGAACCTCAACTGCATTTTCGTACTTTCAGTAGCAGTTCTGGATGAACTTTCTTTGTTCATAACAAAGCCTGGATGATATTAGTAATACTGACGTGTAAATCTGTAAAAAAAAAAAGCAAGTTGGTTATATGCTGTAAAAGGATGTATACATTTTTGAGACACTCTACACTTGACGACATCAATGAGTTATTCGATTTAATTTTAATATTAAAGTGTCAAAGCATTAAATCCAGTATCTACGGCGCCTGGATAAATATTAGCCTGCTAGAGACATCATTTGCACTTAAGATTGTTGACAGATTTTTTTTTATTTTTTTTTGAGAAGAAAGATGTTCTTATATGACATCAAGTATTTTACTATTGATTGATGTATCAACCGTAATTTAAAACCAGAAAATATTTTTAAATTCTAAGAATTTTTTGGAAATAATAATGATATATTGAGTTCTACTAATTAACCCATAGCTTGGGGAAAAGATGAGGTGGGTTCATATGTTTCCCAAGGCTATTTGCACGTATGCAAATATAACGAAGACGACGGGAATTGAAACTCGGCTGTCCGATTTAAATTCCGTGCCGTTATCCATTACAGCTTGTTTTCCTGAGCGGTCGAGATACTGACCAAGCTCGACGTTGCTTAACCTGTGTTTCAAGGTAGTATGGCCGTAAGCCTACTAGATGAATACAAAGTAAAGGTTTAGAAAGAATCGTTACTCGTTGAATAACAGAAAAAATCCCAATTATTCAGAGAATATATCGTATATATAACATAGCTGGGGATACTGAGGATGGTCCTGTGCCAATTCATTTCTAACGGAGGCTGCAGTGAGAGACGCTACCAAATAAGAAACAGGCCGATCGGATGGTCTTATAGCGACCGTCAGTAAGTAAAAATTTAAATTGTATGGACGCGTCATAAGAGTCGACAAATTTTCTACTACAATCCTAGAAGGTTCCACGGGCAGACAGAGGAAATGGCGGGCTTCCTTTTTTTCCTTTTTTTTTTTCTTTTTTTGTTTGTTTGTTTTGTTTTGTTTTGTTTTTAAGCGTTTCACCCCAAACAAGGCGGGAAGCCATTAGCACGCAAGGGGTTACTGAAGATTTGCAACAAGAGCAGATAGGAGTGATAGAGGAAAAGATGAAGAGAAGGATAGGGGATAGATCAAGGCATCTAGAGACGTCGATTGACATTACATTTGAATAGTTGGAGATTATAGCTATCGGGGAAAACAAGAAAAGGGGAGGGAGTTCCACAGGTGAGAGGTGCGAGACGTGAAGCTATGGAGTAGAAGAGACGGCTACATTTAACAATTTCAACAGTGAAAGGTTGAGAGCGAGATGCCAGCCTAGTAGAACGCTTAAATTCATGAAGCCTGGGAACCAGCGAAAGCAGCTCATCGGAGCAGTTGCCATGAAAGTATTTGTAAAAAAGACAGAGGGTGGCGACGGCACGTCTGTGAGAAAGCGAATGCAGACGAGATGACAGATCAGGGACAATTAAATTGCATATACATCTTTGGATTTTATCAAGTACCTTAAAAAGTTACTAAATTAACTAGAAAACTATTCAGAGATATTATTACGCAAGCGAGGGATATGAAGGGAACTGATCAAGTGCTCATATACACAGTGAGATTAAAACCAAACGCGGTCATGGGCTGATGATTCTTAGGACATTGTAGCTGATGTCAAAGTTCCCACCTTATTTACGTTTCATACTCCTGAATTATTGACATTCGACGTAGTCTGGGTAAACATTAGTTTCCAAGATGCCTGTAAACGGAGAGATGTAATATTTCAATTGTTGTGGAGAAAGGATGCATGAAAATTTGTATATATTGGACAATCTCCTCGCAGATAAAAAAGAGACGTGAAGAAATAGATATGTGGTTCTACAGACGGATGCTGAGGATACCGTGTAACGAATATGGGAACAACGACGAAGTTTTAGAGAAAATGAAAGCAAAAAGAAAATTTATACTTAACATGAGGAAGAGACAGTTGAAATTTAATGAGGAAAGAGGACTTAGAAAATTTAACACACACAGGACAGGTTGAAAGTAAGGGGGACAGAGGAAAACAGTACATAGCCTACTTGGCGAGCTTGAGTAAATGAATGACAATAGGGTTTAGGAGAGAGAAAACAAAATTTATTAATAGATACATCAGACTTGGCCCTGCATTTCGGCTTCAATCACTTTCCCACCGCCATCACGTAGCTTCCGTCTGCCTTTTCTATAAATACTTTCATCGTAATTGTTCTGATTAACTTTTCTCTATGGTAGCTAGACTTTATGAATTGAAGCATAGTACGAGATTGACGACCAGGCCTCATTATTTTACATTTGAAATAGGTTCATGTAACTGTAACTTCTATACTAACAGTTTCTTTTCTCACACTTCTCGCATGTGGAATTCTTTTTCAACTTCTTGCTTTCTAGTGACCTTTGATCTTCAAAAATTTAAATGCAATGTCAATTGTTATCTTGTCTTCATAATTTTTGTTCTGTTAATATTCATGTTTCATATTTTCTCATATTCTTTCACATTGAGTAACACCTTCGTCTTAGTGGCTTTATTGCCTTTCTTGGGATGAAATGATTTAAAAAAATGTGTAAAACAGATTCTGACGAGAGAAATTGTCTAGTAGCAGAAGGCATAGTAATTCTTTGCCTAAAAATAAAGAAAGTAATAACTTTAATTTTCCATCTTTCAGCCAACAAAAATGATTAGAAAGAGATTGTTTTCCACAAATCGCCCTTACACTTTTAAAATAGAAGGTATACGATCACTTTTGAATTAACAGCGCTACGGTTCTACAGAAGGATACTGAGAATGCCATGAAGATAGCATGTGAGTCACAAAGAAGTTTTAAGGGTAATGGAAGTAAATAAGATAGTTATAAATACGATCGGAAAAAGACAGTTTAAATTTTAAGCTATATCATGAGGAAAGAGGTTTTAGAGAACACAACACTCATGTGGCCTATTGAAGGTTAGAGAGACAGAGGAAAAGTAATGAGTAACTGACCTAACGCTTTAAATTGATGGCAGAACAGAGAAGGAAAGGCATAGTGAAAAGACAAACCTTAATAATAAAAATGTTAGGAAGTTGTGGTGGGCCATGATTGACCATGTTCTGAAGAGACACGGCAAATAGAAGAAGAAGACGAAAAAGAAGAGGCGATCATTTCTTGATGTCTGCGGTTTGACAAGTTATATAGACATTTTTTTTTCGGAAAAGCCCAATGTAACAAACAGTCACATTATCTTTTACATCAAATTTGAATAAGGCTACTTATTTCCAGAATGTCATCTCTAAGGCAAATAAATCAATGTCTGCATCCACAAAAAAAGAATCTGTCAAATTCAATAACGCTCGTCATATTTTTGGTATCAATTGTATCATTTAGAGACGAGATTTTTTTTTTCTCAGACAGACATTTTTTTAAAAAAAAAATCACGTTAAAACGAGTTCATGTCGTATGACTCACTACAAATATTAATGCATCATTATTAATATCTTCATATGAATCATACGCTACAGACTCAAGCCATTGTTGATATAAAGAGGCTGGCAGGCGAAACAATATTGATTTAAACAAACAACCAAGGAAAACATATTCTCATTTATGACGAACAGTGTTCCCATGAATCAATCTCATAATTCGAGAAATTTCTAATTTTGAAATAGCTGTGTAGTTTCTTCATATAAGATATTTGGTAAAAATCTTACTAACTTACAATTACCAAAATTATTTGTGTAATCTTTTTCTATGTGTGATGCACGGGCAGATAATGACTCTCCACAACATTCCAGCCTTTTTTTTTATTTTTTAGTAACGTTTGTCTTTATAACATGTCTCCTACTTTTCACTTACATACATCTAACTTTGGGTCTCAAAATCCTAAAAAACAACTTCCGTGTATAATATGCATTGATTTTTTAGAATTTTTAGCAAATAAATTTAATATTTCTTCAACTTTTATCCAATTTAAAAAAAAATTGTGTTTACGACCAATTCTTCCGTAATCCATAAGGTTTGTTAGGGTATCATATATCATCCAGATTTTTTGCCCTGCTAACGCTAAAGAGCCCAGTCTGCCCTACTGCATCAGTTTGAATTCCATTCGCTATCTACTGACATCCTAATTACTCTTCGTTTGTTCTCACTCCTCATTAATTTTTCTGCTTTCTATTATTTCTGCACCCAATAAACCCCTGTGTCTTAGTGACTTTAATGGCTTGCTTGGGGTGATCGCGATTTAAAAAAAAAAGCTTTCTTTTCCTAACTGGCAGCCAGCCAAGAGAACCTACTGTAATTTAACTCACATTTGGAGAAAGGTGGGCTCATGACTTTTCCAGGGGAAATGAAACAGACGCGGTTAGGGTTTAAATATTGAACCCACTTTTGGCGCTGGTAACTTTACTCTACCATCATATCCCTGACTGAAAGTAAGAATTTATATAATTTATATCATGTTTACAAACAGAAAATTCAAACTGTATTTACAACAAACGACCAGAGATTTCCGTTATATGTACATATATATTAGAAGCGTGGTCGAGTAATGCTTAAAACGTTTTTTTTACAGTAAAGTTCACCCTATCAAGGCTCGGGGTCACTCAAGCTAGAGGGATAGTTTATACGGATAGGAGGAGAAGATAACGGTTGACTCTAGACTTGAACAGGTTAAGATTGTAGTGATCGGGGAATCATCCACTATGGCGGAACTGCATCACAAATGATCTGAACACCAATGGCAATGATATCCTTTTGGGGGGAGAAGGACAAGATAGCTCTGTGGACGACGAAGACATCAAAATGAGGACGACATCTGACAATACAGATGAAAGTAATATGACGTTAATCTATGATACGGACAACAGTGAAAGAGATTAAACTCTCCTTAATATTATGGGAATGTTTGTTTTGATTTTCAAATCAATACAATGATTGGTTATTAATTTAAAGTCTTTACTACACATTAATTAATTTCCTCAGATCGTCACGAATATATCTATACACGTGGTAGGTAAAAAGATTTATTATTTAGTTTCGATGTACAACACCGACCCCTAAGCTTTATACTTAGAAATCTGGAGTGGAGCTGCGTACTATACACTAATAATTGCAGCATTTAATTATTATCATTAAAGATATAGGTGGTATAACGGTAAACAGCGTGGGCGAATATAATTAACAAAAACATTTCAAATTCTGGTTGAGAGATTTTGCATTCACCTAGTGAACTAATATTCTTGGGGAAGGCATAAAACCGCTTCTCCCCTCCCTCCTTAGTTCCGCGACTCCATAAACTTTTACTTTTGTTATCAATAATATTTAAGTCCCCATGTAGCGTTTTTGAAATGGTAACAATAATCATTGCTGCATGTGTCACAGATGCAGCAAATTTAGTGAAATAAATTTTGCGTCATTCCTATATTTGCTAGGTTAATTGAACATATTGCGTGATTGATGTTGTTCCGGCAGCTTTTGTCCGGTCAATTCAACATCCTTTTTCAGACGTATAACTCTTAAGAAAAGAAAGGACCGTGAAGAAAGAAAAAAAAAACTATAACCAAGTAGGAATGAAGTTGACATAACTTACATTATACGCTGCCGGAGAGTTAGGAAATTGACGGACACTGCAGATATGTAAATGTTGGACAGGTATTTAAATAAAATGACTGGGATTTCATCGGCGGATGGCGTTTTTTTTTTTTTTGTTTTTTGGTTTTGTTTTTTTTTTGGCTTAACACAGCACACTTTTGTATAAATTAAATCCACTAGGATCAGTAATCAGCGTTTGAATTTAAATAAGAACCAGAATTTAGAATGCTTATTTCAAAGCCAAGGAGGACCTCGTCATTTGAAATTTTGGGCGCAACACAATCTTCGGTTTCGCTCTAATTTGCTTTTTACATTACATAGTATTTATGTCAGATCTCTCTACTGTAACCTATTACTGAATGCCGCATGATCGGGTCGACGGCGACTTAGCAGATTCCCGGGATTTTCTAGTGAAATGAATGATTAGGCAGGCAGCAGAATTAAAACAAAACTTGTCAAAAGGCGGATGAACCAACTTGTTGGGTCAACAGCCATTTGGCACATTGACGTAGACTGGGCTCTGTAGAGCAGTAATGAGACGGCCAAAGCACAAGGTTCCCTTCATGGAACCAACCCCGACGTGTCCATGACCAATAGGTGTCTTCAAGTTTGAGGATATCGGCTGTGATTTGTCTTGAATTGAGAGATGGGCTCCCCTGATGTCTAGTTGCTCAAGACACGCTAAGCCCTCCGGTATGAATACGTCACTCAGATGCATGGAAGGAACAAGTCAGGTGATCACCTACACAATGACCCTAAGACCACGCTCGTTCATGAGACTGATGGTGACAAAGTATAAAGCCTACTTTATGGCTGAGATATCTGATTATCCCGTATTTCAAGCGATAATTTTCAAGATAGTCCGCTATTTGAAAGACAGGTGATGTTTTTCGGAGTTACTTTGTAGTCTTAAGTTCTAAAATTGACGGCGGCTAGTTATTTCCTACGCTATGATATGAGAGGGAATAATAAAAGCTCTACACTGCAAAATCTATACCTATGTAATGACAGGAAAATGCGTCGTATTTCTTGGATAATAGCCAATCGCCTATGAGCATTTGTTTTGTTTTCACCGTTTACTGAATTTCTTTTTATGTATAAATATATTTACCGGTGTTTTTTAAAACTTTGTTGGTCTTTATATTTTATGGAGAATGCTTTATTGTTTAAGTGATTCTGACTTTTATATTCAGAAAAAACGGGTCTAGGCCATCGTGTTTTGTGTATGAAATACTCAGCATTTTTCGTTTACATTAAAATTATTTGAAGCGATATCAATGCAGATAAAACGCTAGTAACGATTATAGAATATTACATCATCAACAAACAAAAGAACCGAATAGAAATTGCAGTAAATTTAATCTGTATAATAAAAGCGCTGATTTTCTGTCCATCACATACTGTCTGCGTGTGACTTTGACTTCGTGTATGTAATATCTATGCTCATGTTTATGTTGTGTGCGAGTGGCTAACACGTTCTTTGCTATGTAATATATACACAAATACATGCATATACACATTATAACTGAGTTTGAATTAAGACATTGAAATAAGACAGTGAAACAATACATTCCTTTACAACTCAGCCTGGACAACCCCTACATTGAGCTGAGAAATATCATGAAAACAAGAAACAAAAAGAAAAACCTATCAACGTCTTTGTGTTCTTCAAATTGTCTCTTTCTTTATATGCCTGTCTCGCTATGGAATCAAATAAAAATATAAAATAATTAGCTTTTCTTTCTCTTACTTACAGTGGGAGCTTTAATATCTTATCGATAATTATTTCGTTCTGCTTTTTTTTTTAATCATTTCACAAGACGATACTGCTGCTAAGACGCAAGGGTTAAATGGGAGTGAAAGAAAATAAGAAGACTTTAGTCAGGAGAAAGGACTATAAAGGAACAGGTTTCAGGAAGACAGAAGATGGCGATAAAGCCACTAAGACGCAAGGGATTACTGGAAATGGAAAAGAATGCAAAGACTTTAGTAAGAAGAAAGGCCAATAAAAGAACAGGGAGAGAGAAGATGGCGATTGGCGTTGCATTTAAATATTTTTGAAGACTGTAGGTGGCAAGGAAGCAAGAAATCGGAAGGAGTTTCCACAGGCGAGAAGTGCAATAAAAGAAACTATTAGAATAGAACATGTGGTTGCATTTAGCTAGTTCAGCAGTAAAACGGTGGGACCTATCTGCCAATTGAGTAATGGGCTTAAATCTATACAGTCGAGACATAAAGGAAAAAATGCTCGTCAGAACAATCGCCATGAAAATATTTTTAGAAAAGACAAAGGGAAGCGACGAAGTCGAGATACCAGGATAGGATAGATTATATTGCAGATCATTCTTTGAATTTTGTCAAGAATCTCGGGATATACAGCTGGATCGCTAGACCAGATAGGGCAGCAGTATTTGATGCACAGACGAATGGTAGATTTATAAATGTATAAGATGGATTCGGATGATAAGAATTTACAAGACACTGATCTAACTTTCCTATCAGTAGACCTAGCAATTGATTCAATCCAATCACCCCACTTCAGGTATGTGGAAAACATAAGTCCTAGAAGTTGCAAAGTGTTACTTTCCAAGAGGTTAGCATCAGGCGTGTGGGTCGCATGTAGAAAAGTTTGAATTTTTTTTTATAATGATTAAATGAAAGCAGTTTTGTTTTGCAGTCGTTCAAATTTACAAATCATTCCTTACCACAGTTAATCCCAGATTCGAGGTCCTTTTCGAAGGTAGTTGCCACTTTTAGTTTGTGACGCCTGCCGGATTGCTATTAAGACAGGAGTAATTAGTTGCATCATCTGCATAAATACATATTTAGGAACTAAGGACATCGGGAAGGTCGTTGATGAAGAAAAAAATCACCGTAGTTCCGAGGATAGAGCCCAGAGCGGGGGCGCATTAATGTGAATTTAACGACTTACATTACACGATTTGTTAGGCATATTTGAATGAGGCCAAATATTCATCCAGAGACACCATCGCCTTTGAGCCTGCGGAGAAGGCCAGTATGCCAAACCCTATCAGATGCCTTCAAGACATCTAGAGCCAAATCCCGAGCTTCACCATTCTTATCTAAAGCTTGATAAACAAATTCAGAGATGCCTGTTAACAATTCTGCGATAATCCTGGATAAACGGATGTTATATTGTTTATCCGAAAGAAAGCCGTGTGAAGTAAGATGGCACACCTATTCAGCGTTGATTAGAGCATCTAGTACTTTGGTAAAAATAGGTAAGAGACTAATATGGCTATAATTAAAGGGATCAGGAGGTTCCTCAGAGTTCTTAAAGAGGAGAACAAATTGGAAAGCATGAGGTATTTATTGTGTAGTTTAGAGAGAAAATGAGTTAATTCAGGAGCATTTCATAGGAAAATTGCAAGAATACCGTCGAATCCGCAACCGTTGAATGGAGTTATTTGCATATCACTCAGTAGAAAATAGTGTCTATCAGCGAATAGCGACTTTATCACTTTGAGAACTTACATACTCATTACGAGCGGTGACAATTATGTTACAATCGGAGCTGTTGCGCTGATATAGCCGGAAGAAGTGATTCATGATATCTAGAGCCAAAATCTGAGCTTCGCCATTCTTAACTAAAGCTTGATAAATAAATTCAGTGATGGTCGTTAACAATTCTGCGGAAATACTTAATAAGCGTTGACAATTATGTTATGATCGGAGCTGTCGCGCTGATATAGCCGGAAGAAGTGCTTCCTGTAGGTCATATCGGCTGAACAGGCAGGAGAACCAGTGAGGATATTGTAGTTTCATTCGGTGTTTCCGTGATAGTATCAAAGCGTCCATACCGGGAAGAGACCTAAGGGGCATATTTCACAGCAGGATGATTAAAAATATAATTCCAGGGGGAGTCGTGAAGAACTTCAAAAAATTACTCACAAATCAATTCATTGATATCCGAAAGATGTTCTGTTAATAGGGGGCTTCTTGTCTAATGAAAGAACGGAAAGAAATATCTACAGATACTACCGCGTGGCCGGAGTTGCCAAGAGGACAGAGCTGAAGAGTATGACATGAGTCCCGGGAGGCAGTAATAAAGAAAGTTTAAATAGAGAAGCGTGTCCATCAGATTTTTTAAGGAAAAGCGTGGGGAAGTAAATTTAGGTTAAACTTTTACAAAATTAATATTACAAAAAATGAATACAGGTTTTAAAAAAAATGAAACGCAAAGATAATGAAAGGGAAAAAATGGCGCGAATAATTTCCCGGCGAAAAACCCGTTCATTTTTTAAACCCGAAAAAATTCAAATAATTATAAGATTTTATTAAATTTCGTAGATATTATTCAGAAATAAAGAGAATTGTTTTGATTTTTTTTCCATTTTGTAAAAAACGATTTGCCAGTCTATCATTGAATGAAAATATACATGTAAACATATAAACGTAAATTCTCTATTTCAATCGCTAATTTCCCTTTCAGTGTAGCAAGAAGCACGAGTAAACAAAGAGAATGAGTCGAAGTCTACCTCTCGTTTGAACTCATTTTAATAACTCCTTATGTATTTAAACTGAATATATTTTCTGATAATTATAGCATTTTAAATACACCCTTGTGCAGATTAATTGAAACAAAACGAATAATTCCGTTATTATTTGCTTTTTTTTATATTTTTCCAACCAAACCTGACCCAGTGCACATGTTAGTACTTCGTATGTTCATTCCACGACCTCGTTCCTTGCAGATTGACCACAGAATCTCGACTGGATTTAAATCAGAAGAGTTTCCGTGCCAATCTATAGAACTTTGATTTGCTCACTGGTAAGGCTTGCCACTATTTTCGTTTGTGTAAATGTAAAGCAGAACAGGGTTTAGGAGAGATAGCAAGACAAAATGTACTAAGAGATACAAAGAATAGGACATTGTAGAGAGCCATGATCGCCAACGTCTTGGATGGACACGGTAACAAGAAAAAGAAAATATCTCTTTATTTTGACTGTTATAGTTTAAAACTGTACATTTCGTCCTTCTTCAGGTGCTTGTTGTATTTAGGTGCATTCTGGAATATACTCTCTTTTAGTGCAGGCAGTAATCAAATAAAATCATAAATAGGAATCAACTAGAAAGAATTAATTTATAAGAGTTATTTCCCTTAACGTAGCCAGAGGAATGCGAAGAATCTGTCCCGTGAATTGAATAAAGGGTTCGATTCGAAAAGACAGATACGTTATGATATTGGTAAGAAGAACAGCCGAAGTTTAGTGGCTATAACAATTAAGACGATGATTTTTTTTTATGTGTCGTATCTCTTCAGAAACTGGACGATTCTGGCTCTCCACAATTTCCTATTTATTTACGATCATTAGTTGGTTTCATTCTGCCTTCTTACCTACAATATGTTCTAAGAATTCCCCGATCTCTAATTCTCCATTATGTATCTTGTTAACTTCAATTATTCTTATCTTATTCTAAGTATGAATTCTTGTCCCTATTTAAGAAAACCCCTCCTTTATTCCCATGGGTTATCCATGGTATTCAGCCATCAGGAGAACAATATTTCTGTTGCCTAAAATCTCTTTTTTATCTGTTATGAAATTGTCCGCTATCTACTGTCATACACACCCATGTGTAAATTAATTGAAACAAAATGAATAATTCCGTTATTATTTGCTTTTTCTTTCGTATTTTCCAATGAATCATGTCTATTCCAGGAAGTCTTCCTTGCAGATCGACCACAGATTCTCGATTGGATTTAAATCAGGAGAGTTTCCGTTCCAGTCTACACTACTTTGATTTGCTCACTGGTAAGGTTTGCCAGGGTGTTCTTGCAGCGTTAAAATTTTCGTACGCTTCGTTGGAATAATGTTTATCGCAGACAATGGCCGTAGGACAACTAATCGACTGTCGAGACAATAGTGTTTTGGTGTGATAAAAATCTGATGCAATCACGGATGACACAAGAATTTTCAAGGTCAAACAAATTTCATCATACACCCCGAAAATAAGGCAAGTATGCCAAATATTACCGCACACCACTGCAAATGGACCTAATCTGAGAAAACAAATAGAAATCGTTTCCACGCTATCACTCTAGAGTGTCTAAAACTGACCGTATAGTGGAAGAAAGGAAACTAAAGAGGTTGTTTCAATTAATTTGCACAAGGGTGTAGATGGATTGATATTATATAGCAGTGCAGCAGCCTTTTCTTTGTTTGTAACAAAATGTTCTTGTTATTTAATACTTTGTTTAGATTTTCCAAGGTATCTTTCACTATACCAATACACTGCAAACTTCCGTTATTAAATTTAAAATTCTGCTATTTTTTACTTCTTTTTCGTATTTTTCCAATGATACACATGTTAGTATTTCTTATGTTCATTCCACGAACTTGTTCCTCGCAGATTGACCACAGATTCTCGATTAGATTTAAATCAGAAGAGTTTCCGGGCTATTCTATAGAACCTATAGATTTTTCTGATTGTGACCACCCCACAAGAGGGTGGACAACAAGCGCTGGATCGCCTTCCTACGATCATTGCAGAGATGAAGTACAGTCAACTGGTAAAGGATGAGAGGAAAGACGTAAGTGACACACGCCTCAGCCCTACCCTTCAAAGACAACTTCCTTCGGGGCCAAGTCTGTACCCTACGCTTCGACATTTGCCTGTACTTCTAACCATTTCTTCTCTAACTGGAGTCCGGACCCGAATCACACTCCACGAATGCGGATGGGTCCATCAATCCAACCAAAGGGCTCCTGAAGAG
This sequence comes from Acanthosepion pharaonis, assembly GCA_903632075.3. NCBI lineage: Eukaryota > Metazoa > Mollusca > Cephalopoda > Sepiida > Sepiidae > Acanthosepion > Acanthosepion pharaonis. The sequence goes on along the minus strand of CAHIKZ030003261.1, from coordinate 1,653,100 downwards.
CGACCCCCTTCCAGGCACCTAACCGCAAACCAGAAGACTTGTTGCGGTTAATCTTGACCTCTGTAACTTTTTCGTACCGTTCAAGCGACTTCTGTGCCATCTCAATGTGGTTGCGGCACGATACGAAATGGTTTTCTAAGTGAAAAAAAGAAATATTACGGACAACGAGGAATACGTTTGAATGAGTCAACTGTGCCTTTAAGGACAATGGCGTGACAGTGAGACATATGAAACTGATTACTACAGATATATTACAAATGTATTACTACAATAGAAAAATGGCCGGCAATACATTTTATTTGTAGTTGAAGACATAGAATTGCATTCAAAATATCTATTGTTGAAGCCATAAAATTGTGTTAAAAATATTTATATATCGGCATTAAATAACCCATAGAGACTGATATACCGATAAACAAATTCCTCCAAACCAATTCAACTAAATCTCAAGCATAGGTGACAGTTTCTCTAACTGAGGATTAAGAACTTTAAACATAATACTTGATAAAATAATAACATCTTCGGAAAAAAGGGTTGAATTGAAAGTTCTGAAAAGAATAGTTGCTAACAAGCTAACCTCGAATATCAATGCCCCTGTCGCAGCCGCCATTGGCCGCTCCTTAGAAAAACGATCTTGACCTTCACAAACCCTTATCTCGAAGATTTAAGTTCAGCAGCGTGCGAGTAAATGGACGACTGGCTCAATATGGTTGAATCCAAAACCGTACCTTGAGAGCATCAGATTAGGCAGTGCTACCCAAACATCGAACAACATGAGGAGTAATTTTATATCTACGTTTTTCTACTCCCTCTACCCAGGGAGTACTTGAACAAATCGTTCCATATATTCTTAGCCCTTTTCCGACAGTACCCAAGCTCCTCAGCCCGGGGGCCTTTGTGAGCTTTTGGTACTTCGGTGTGATCCCGTTTTCGCCCAGGAAGACGTATCACGTCTCTGACTCCAGCTTCGTCAAGTGCTAACCTTCGGCGCGATCCCGCCTCTATGGTTGGTTGATCCCCGCTGGAAGTTGTATCACTACACTGACTCGGACCTGTTTAGGGACTCGCCCTAACCGACCCGACAATCTTTAAACGTCATCAATCAACCAGCTATTGCCGCTGACAACTCTGCAACCCGGCAGTCGACCAGCTACCGCCGCTGACATTCGTTTCGCCGATACAACCGATCAACTTCCCCTGACCGAAACCAGTCATACCGGACCCGATACCGATACAAGAATTTTTCTCTAGACAGTACACTCTTGTACATATTGGAAAAATAAAATCGACGTTTATTATTTTTAAACCTCTGCCTTTGTCCACTCATTGTCTGTTCACACCTTTCTTCTAAAAGCTTGCGGGGGTGACATCCTTATCGGCCACGCAACACATCTGCAGTGAGTTTGGACCTTACTGGGCACTCCGCTGTTTAGACCTTGTACCACACTATGCTTACAGACCAATGATTGAACTTTACTTACCGATCTTGACCTAGATTCACCTTTTAAAATAGCTGCATATATTTCGCAGGTCAATTTTCTTGGAGAGTCGATCAAAAAAAATAAATAAATAAAAGTTAAGCTTTATGACCTGTTGTGGTACGATCCACCTAATTTACATAGTGGAGTACCGACCGATATAAATATGGGTTGGTACCGGAAGACGATGGGAGAAGTAAGAAGAGATCGAATCGAGAGACTCTTCTCGACTGCGATTAAGTCAACCCATTCTACAGGAACAGTCTTCCCAAGAATATACCAAAACTAACTGTAAATATTGTGTACCTTTTCCTTGTTTCAATACATTTTGTTTACGTACATTTTGTGTTGTATTATTATTATTCCATGATTGTCCAAGCTTCAACAATGGCGACGAGGTATAAAGAACTTTACGTTACGAAAAAAAAAAGAATTAATAATTGATAGCCTTCAACAATTGGGACAAGTTTGAAGAACCCAGGCTGTAAAAAAAAAGCTGGCCGACTAAAAAAACATGCATGGAATTAAAAGAAGCACAAATACAACGTGTCGATTTTGAAAGGTAACGAACTTGTAAAAAAAAAAAAAATTGTTTTTTTTTTTTTTGTTTGGTTGCTCAACAATATTTTATAAAGCAAGACATAAAATTAAAAAAGGCGTAAGTTGTTTCGATATTTTTTGTCTGCTTATAGTATATTCGTGGATACACAATTTAAAAGTATATTCTTTGTTGCATGAACACTATCAGCTAAAGATGGAGGAATTATCCAAATCATAGCTGAATTGTTTAAAGCCCAGCAGTTGAGTCAAGCTGAATTATTCAAATCCCAGCAGTTGAGTCAAGCTGAGTTAGTCAAATCCCAGCAGTTGAGTCTGCAACAACAAAGTGAACAGTTTGCCTTATTAAGAGAACAGCAATTAGCACAGCAGAATTATCAAGAAAAGCAAGAGGAGTTGAGTCAGCAACGTCAAAGGGAACAGGAAGAAATGTGTGTCAAGGTTTTGGAAATTCAAAAGTTAACACTGGAGAAATTAAACAACAATCAGGCAAATGAAAGTAACTCTTCATATTCTAATAACATCATATTTAATTCGTTGGAAACTTTCAACTATGTGCCAGACGAAGGAAAAACGTTTGAAGCGTACTTTAAACGATATTTTCTACACAGACTGTGAAAACTGGTCGAATTCAAGAAAAGTCAGTCTATTACTAAGAAAGCTAGGTACAGCGGAACATAGCAAATTTGTAGATTTTATTCTACCGAGAAGAACAAATGAATTGGAATTCTCGGAAACAGTGAAATTGCTAAAGGAGTTGTTTGGAGCAAATATGTCGCTTTGGCATAAGCGATGGTTATGCATGAATGTAGCTAAATCCGACGATCAGGATTACTTAACTTATGCATCTATAGTGAATAGACATTGTGACAATTTCAGATTGGCAGAGATTACGGTTGAAGAATTCAAGTGTTTAATTTTTGCTCAAGGACTGGTATCCAGTAAGAGTGCCGAAATAAGACGTAGCGTTTTGTCTAAACTCGAATCTGAACAAAACCTTACCCTGCAAAAAGTTAGCAGAGGAGTGTCAGCGGGCCCGTAAGTTTAAAGAAAGAGTCTCAAAAATTGAAGAAGCTGGTATTGCTTATATTAAAAAAGTGAAGAAACAGTCAAATTACCCATCAGAAAAAAATTGGAGTAAAAAATTCGGCGTATTTTAAAATAGACAAGAAAAATTAAATGAAAAGAATGAGGAAAAAAAAAATGTCTCCACCATTTAATTGTAGACGGTGCAACGAAAGACACTGGGAGGTAAATTGCCCATATAGAAATAAAAAATGTTTCGTGTGCCACAAGAATGGTCACAAAGGGTCGTGTTGTAAAACGAAAAAAGTCAATAGCCGAATTAGACAAACAAATTCAAATATCAAATCAGATAGAGATTTGAGGAAGTATGTGACGACTGAAATATTTAAAAAGAATATCAAATTTCAACTCGATTCGGGTTCAGATTTAACAATAATGAACTATAAAACATGGAAAATTTTATAAAGGCCTACAATAATGAAGTCAACGAAACGCGCTCGAACAGTGACTGGAAAGGAAATTAAATTCGAAGGCGAGGTTGTACTTCCCATGAAATTGAACGGGATAGTTAAAAAATAAAAGTTTTCATTCTGAAAAATGGAGAAAACTTGATGGGTACAGATTTTATTGAAACATTCGAATTGTGGGATAAACCGTTAAACTCTTTCTGCAGAAAAGTAGAAAGTAATACGCAAACAAGACAGGACATTAAAGAGGAATTAAAGAAAAAGTTTCCGGAAACTTTCACACCTGGTCTTGGAAGATGTAACAAGTTTGAAACCAAATTCGAATTAAAGGAAAATACTATGACAATTTTTAAAAAGAAACGTAATGTGCTTTTCGCAAGTGTAGAGAAAATTAACGAAGAACTTGATAGGTTGGAAAAAATGGGAATTATGAATCTAATTCATGGGCTGCGCCGATTGTGTGCATAAAAAAGAAATCAAACCAAGTCAGAGTCTGCGTTGATTTTTCGACAGGGTTGAACTCGGTAATTAAGGACTACCATTACCCGTTACCGAGTCCGGAGGAGATTTTTAACAAGCTAAATGGTGGAGTTATATTTTCAAAAATTGACTTATCAGATGCCTATCTCCAAATTCCCGTCGAAGAGGAATGTTCGAAGTTACTAGGGATAAACACGCATAGAGGGTTATTCAAGTACAACAGGCTTCCTTTTGGTATTAAAGTGGCACCAGCCATTTTTCAACAAGCTATGGACGTCATGGTGAATGATTTAGACTTTGCGTGCGCTTACTTAGACGACATCATAGTAAGGAGCGAATCGGTCGACGAACATCGAGAGCATCTCAATCAAGTATTTAAAAAGATTCAGGACTTTGGATTTAAAGTCAAAGAGTCAAAGTGCGAATTTGGTTTGGAGGAAATTAAGTATTTAGGGCACATAATCAACAAAAATGGCAGATGTCCAGATCCGGAAAGGTCCATTGCGATTAGAGACATGCCGACGCCCACTAATGTGGCGATGCTACAAAGTTTTCTAGGGCTTGCAAATTATTAACAAGCGTTCATTAAAGGAATGTACAATTTAAGAGCTCCGTTGAATGAACTGCTAAAAAAAGACAAGGCATGGGAATGGACGGTAGAATGTCAGAAAGCCTTTGATGAAATAAAGAAAATGCTTACGTCCGACCTCTTCTTAACCCATTACAATCCAAAACTGGATATTGTAGTGGCAAGTGACGCTAGTTCATACGGGATAGGAGCGTGTATTCAACACATAATGCCAGATGGTTCTAGAAAACCAATTGCACACGCTTCGAGAACTTTGCTCCCAGGAGAAAGAAGTTACTCTCAGATAGAAAAAAGAGGCACTGAGTATCATTTTGCCATACAAAAATTTCACAGGTACATCCACGGCAGACATTTTATCCTTGAAACGGATCATAAACCACTGATCACTATTTTTGGTTCAAAGAAAGGGTTACCCGTTTATACAGCAAATCTTCTGTTAAGATGGGGAACCATTCTTCTCAATTATGATTTTCACATAAAGCACCTATCATCCAAAAAGATAATTCATGCGGATAGTCTATCAAGACTAGTACCGAGTCAAGAAGAAAGATTCGAATAATCAATTATTGCAAATATCAGAGCAGATTATGAGGTGTAAAGCATGGTAAACAACATTGTAAGAGAGCTACCGGTTACGCTAAAGGAAATTAAAAAAGAAGCTGAAAGCGATCATTTCATTTTAGAAATTAAAAGCAAAATGGTAGCAAATGACCAAAAAGTGCAGGAGATTTATTCAATAGGTGACGGAGTTTTATTATATGGTGAGAGTAGTAATACCAAAAAAGTTGCAGAAAAGAATACTTCGGGACTTTCATATGGGTCACCTGGGTATTAATAGAACAAAAAGCTTAATGCGAAGCTTTGTGTATTGGAAAGGAATGGATGTGGATATCGAAAACATGGTTCATCGATGTAAGGGGTGTGCATTAGCAGCTAAGGCACCACCTATAGTACACAAACCATGGCCCAAGACGGATCATCCGTGGACAAGATTACACATTTATTTCGCTGGTCCAGTAGAAAATCTTTACTACTTAATAGTGGTAGATAGTTTTACAAAATGGCCGGAAGTACTACGCTGTAAAAAAGCCTACGTCCAATACCACAACAACTTTTTTTTGCATGAACTATTTGCACGGTTCGGTGTGCCAGAGTGTATTGTGAGTGACAATGGTACACAATTCACTTCTGAAGAATTTAAGGAATTTTGTGAGTTATATCAAATTAACCACATAACGACGCCTCCGTATCATCCGAGGTCTAATGGACTCGCAGAAAGATTTGTCGATACTTTAAAGCGAGCTCTGAAGAAAGCCTCAGGATTTCCAACAGAAAAGGCGCTTCAGCAATTCTTACAAGTATACAGAATCACGCCAAACCAGAGAACACACTCAAACATGGCACCAGCTGAACTAATGTTCGCTAGGAAAGTTAAGTCAGTGTTTGACAAGCTTTTGCCAGGAAAAAATAGAGTAAAAAATACCATGTATACAGCGAGAAAAAGATACACTCCCGGAGAGAAGGTGTTTTTCAAGTGCTATAAAAACAACCTTGAGTTCTGGGAACGAGGCATAGTGGACAAGAGAATCGGTGACCTGATTTACATAATTAAAGGGCCGAAGAATACTCATAAAAGGCACCAAAACCAACTTAAAAAAGATTACGGTATAGAGCAAGAAGAGTGTATACCGGATGAGGACGAAGATCCCATTGATATAATGTATATGTTTCAGGTAGAACCTCCACAGAATACACCTGAACCAAGAAGATCCGGTGGGAAACGGAAGTTCACGGACCCATTGGACGTGAATCCAAAACGGAAAAAATATTAAAATTAGGCAAATGGATCTACAAAGAAATAGCCATAATCATCAACCCATATAGGAAGCCAATTTGAAATCCAAAAGGGATTCCAAGGCTTGGGAGGAGGGTGTTGTGGTACGATCCACCTAATTTACATAGTGGAGTACCGACCGATATAAATATGGGTTGGTACCGGAAGACGATGGGAGAAGTAAGAAGAGATCGAATCGAGAGACTCTGCCCGACTGCGATTAAGTCAACCCATTCTACAGGAACAGTCTTCCCAAGAATATACCAAAACTAACTGTAAATATTGTGTACCTTTTCCTTGTTTCAATACATTTTGTTTACGTACATTTTGTGTTGTATTATTATTATTCCATGCTTATCCAAGATTCAACATGACCAAATATATTTCTTCTCATTTTTGGACGTCCATTAGTCTCCTGGAAGAGAGAAATTCAGTTTGGAGACTATTTGATAGGAAAATAATTCAAAACTGTCTGAATTAGACTTTTATTCAATATTACACGAAAAAGAAACAAATTAAAACTTTAATTTCCATATTCAAATTCAAGTTGAAAATTAAGAAATATTCCAAGACATTTACCAAGACATTTGTCTTAAATACACATTGTTGATCGATTGGACTTCGATTTAATATTCGGCGATTCGGAAATTTATTTACACAGAAGATAGAACAGTAATTTGTCCCACTCTTTTATTTTAAATAATTACATTTGTACCCGGAATAAACCTTAGAAAGCTTTTTAATTCTAGTTTTGATCCAACAACTCGATAATCTAAAATATACATTGCTTATCGATTGGTCTTGCTTGTTAATATTCCTCGATTCATGATTATTAGATGTAGCAGGAAATGTTTTAATTTTGAATCACCTGAATTCTTCTTCTGTGTGTGCCAAGTACTTTCAGGAGGTTGGCAATCATGGCTCTAAACAATTTCCTTCCTGTGTAGTACTTAATAAATTTGATCTTTTCTCGTCTCTCCTAAACTCTATTCTACCATCCAATTACACAAGCTCTCTAAGTAGGTTACGCTTTTTTCCCTCTTTGCCACTTGTCCTATATTGTAACCTAGGGAAGGTTACTGAATAGAATAATCAAACGAAGGTTGGTAATGAGCGATAATACTTAGAACAAGAACAACACATATAAGATTCACCAGCGGCGCGTAGAAATAGTCAACTGCTAGAAGTAAGTCAAGTGAATTCTACAATGAACTGCAGACCAATATACATTATTTACTACTGCATTTATGTGAATTGAGACATACCTATTATCGTCCGTAGATATGCTAGAGCACCCTATGATATTCGAATTTTCCAAGGCATCTTTCCTCATTATGTAACCTAGAACTTTCAATTGTCTCTTTTTGATGCTAAGTATAAGTGTCCTTTTTGTTTCCGTTTTCACTAAAACTTCATAATTGCTCACATGTTCAGTCCATGGTATTCTCAGCATCCTTCCGTAGAACCAGATTTCCACTGCCTCAAATTTCTTCTTCATGTGTGCGAAGATGATCCAATATTCACTGACATATGGAAGGACTTGTACTACATAACAGTTCAGTAGTCGTTCATTTTTTCTAACATAATTTTCCCGTTTCTTAATACATTACTTATTTTTGGGAAGCCATTATTCGATATCCCAATAATACTTCGGATTTCGGTGTCACGTTTTCCGTCCTCTGTTAAAGCACTTCCCAGATATTTAAATTATTGTACTTGCATGATTTTGGTATATCCAATTTGTAATTTGCATGTTGGTTGGTCATTTTGCTAACAACCAAGCGTTTTGTCTTCTTCAATTAATGTTTAGTCCTTTCTTCTTGCTTTCCTTCACTAAATTCTGTAGGAGTTCTTGTTGTTTCTTTCTGTGTCTGCTATCAGCACCGTGTTAAGATTGTGGCCGCCAAAAAATGAATTCAGGTAGGAATTTTAATTTCACCAATAATCGCTTCACTGTATTGGATTAATAAATCCGGTGAGAAGACACATCCTTGTCTTACGCCCCTTTCTATTTTTGTATATTTACTGAATTCATTTTCTTTCCGTATGCAGGCGATTGGCTCCCAGTATAGCTTCTGGATCATTCTAACATGTTCCCAAATTATCATTATCAAGACGCTGACATTACACGTTAATTCAAATAAAGGTTTAGGAAGGAAATCACTATCAATAGTGGAAAGAGCGATAACAGCTACTGGACTTGAGAAGAGAAAATAATGATATAATTAAGATGTTGACATTCCATACAACTTCAAACAAAAGTTTAGGAAGGAGACCTCCATCAATATTGGAAAGAGCGATAATAGCTACTGTATTTAAGAAACCTATTATCTAAAAAATTTCTTTTAAGAGAAAAATAAATTTCAACCGATAGCAGTACTGGCTGATCGACCAATGAATGTCGAATGTTTCCTTATAAAAAAACGGCTAATATTACCATTGCCATTGAATCTTTGGGAATTATATCAAAAGGAGACAAAAATATGTGGATCAAATGAAAGCCTTAAAATATTTGAATTGAAAATAGGTATTGCATAGATTTATCCCTATGCAGTGGCCACAATTATACATATATATATATATATATATATATATATATATATATATATATATATATATTGAGGTAATGGATTTTATTTATCAATCCGACATATTTCTATCACTTTAAAGGCTATTTTTAGTGGAGGCTCCATTTATTTATTAAACAGTATATTTATTTATTTTCGTCTACCGGCCTGAATGTTAGAGGAACCTCATTAAAGAAAATTATGCGCTCTATATAATTCTCTCTGGCTGCATAGCGCCTCATCGGTTAGCACAGAGCAAAGGCAAAAGAAAGAAAGAAAGAAAGAAAGAAAGAAAGAAAGGAAGAAGAAGAAGAAGAAGAAGCAGAATTAAAGCTAATCGACCAGGCATTGTTATTAGAGACGACAAACAAAAAAAAATTGCCTCCTTATTGACATCGCAGTCCCTGCAGGCGGCAATATACCTTTGAAGATCTTCAGAAAGCTATCAAAATTCAAGGATCTTGAAATCGAAATCTCAAAAATGTGGCACATGGGAACATCAATAATCCCTGTTGTGGCTGGAGTCCTCGGATGATTCATGGGGGGGGGATTCCTAGGAGCTCATGCCTTAAAGAAATACAAAACATTGTTCTCACAAGTACAGCCCACACCTTACGAAGGGCTTTATCTATGTAAAATAGGTGTTTTTTTTTTTTTTATTTTTTTATAAATGGTAAATGTCATGATGCTATTTCTGACCTTAGGTCTCAGGTTGGGACCCGGAAAGAAATGGGTACACAAGAATAATCAAAGGAAATAAAATAATAATAATAATAACAACAACAACAACGACAACAACAACAGCGACAATAACAACAATAATAATAATGCCTTTACAAAATAGGACGTCATTATTGAAGTCATAGGTAAACTCATGTCATAATATAATTTTTCTTGTTCCGAAGAAAAGACAGAAAAGAGATATCAAAAACGATTTTTGGTTTCAGCGAAAGAAAGAAAGAAAGAAAGAAAGAAAGAAAGAAAAAGCAAGAAAGAATAGAGACATACAAAGAAAGAAAGAATAGAGACATGCAGTGAAAGAAAGAAAGAATAGAGACATAAAGAGAAGAAAGAAAGAAAGAAAGAAAGAAAGGGAAAGAAAATGGTGAAGGCGATAACGCTTTTATGTGTTTAACGTCTGCTTCAGTGGAATGGAAAAACTCGTCAATTTCAAGTCTTTTTATTTGTACCCCCTTACTTCTTTACATAATGACATGGATTTATATTTATGATTATTGTTGCAATATTTTGTTAAAGATTTTAAGCTCAAATATTGAACGGTACAATTCAGGAATTTCGACAGGTATTTCATACTTGCATTACTTACATTACTTCGGTTAGAAATTCCAATCACCTGAAGAAGGCCAGATCGTATAACAGACGAAATGTTGTAATAATGGCAATGAAGATGAGAATATCAGTTCGAATAATGTAAATAATGAAAGTAATTATAATACCTCATCTCAGAGATATAAGCAGATATTTTTTTGGGGAAAAAAATTCCAATCAACTTGAGAAGGCCGGAGCATACAAAGGCCGAAATGTTGTTAATATGGCACTGAAAATTAGTATGATAGCACCACAATTAAGGTCTGAAAAAGAAAAGGAACCAGGAACGCTTTCCTAAACAGGAAACAAGGTATGAGGATTTACTCCTGTTCAAGTAAAGGAGGAGGAGTATGAACTGGGCGTCAGGAAAGCCTAGCTACTCCTATTAAAATATGAATTTATTAAGTTTGAACTTAGTTAAAGTTGAGATGTCCATTAGAAATTCAACAAAGAATTAAAACTGGTAGAAACTTAGCTCCGAAAGAACTCAAAAAAAACAGTCCTGGTTTTGACATCCAGTTAAGTTATTCCAAACAATGTACATTCAGATAACTTATTTGGAAAGTTGATCTGCGGTCCATACAACTTTTTGACCATGCGATATTTAACTGACATTAAGGGGAGAGAAGGTAGTAGGAGTCTGTCCCTAGAATCATTAGTAAATAGTCAGTTGGCCAACTCGATAGCAGTAGAGTAAAAAGGAAAAGAAAACAACAACAAAAAAACAAGAAAAATCACGATTGTAATCCAAATCATGAACGATTCAAACGTTAAATTTAAACACTCAAATATCACGGAGAACATCAATTAAAAAAGAAAAAGAAAAAAATCTTAAAGGAAGATTATTTTGGGGAATTACTTCTGAGAAGAGACAAAGAAAGAAAATAAGTCAAATGACCAATACAAACAAGAATTAACAATGGCAGAGACGCGTATCTCTGAAAGAACTTACTAGTAAGATTATAAATTTGCTTGAATTATTTAATTAGGTATGGAATCGTTCTACATTTCCACAAATTTATTTTAAACATTAAGAAAATCAGATTAAATATTTTTCTGTCGAAATAAAACATTTTTCACCTTCCACTGAACATTTTAGATTAAGAAGAAAAATTCCTTCATAATTCATGACCACAACAGTCAAAAGCCTGGAAAAATGCCAGGAGGTTTGGTGCTGAAAACCGTACGATTTGCTGATAAAAAAAAATTGTAGACAAATAAGGTAATGTTAGAACCAAGTAGAAGTTAGCGACTTTGTCTAGCAACTCTTTGCTGCCGTTACGACATTGATAGCCTTCAGTATCTGTCTATATTTCTGAGATGAGGTATTATGTACACTATTTACATTATTCGGACTATTGCCCTCATCTTTGTTGACATATATATTACAACGTTTCAGCTTTTCAGTATCTGTCTATATTTCTGAGATGAGGTATTTATGTACACTATTTACATTATTCGGACTATTGTCCTCATCTTTGTCGCCATATTTATCACAAAATTTCGGCCGTTGTACGCTCCAGCCTTCTTCAGGTGGTTGGAATGTCGAATTGAACCCTTTATTTCGCTCGCTGGAGTAGACCGTTCTAGTTCCACGTGCTATGCCTAATGGATGTCAGTTATCAGTTATCTCCTGTTAATTCACCTCTCCAAGTTCTCCACTACCTTAACCAGATATTGAACTCATAACTCTTTGTGTCCTGATTGATAGCCTTGTGTCAAATTATGATAAATTTAGTAGATACCAATAAGGCAATGTCGTGCTATATAGCAGAACACTATCACGAACAGAAACTGTTGTATTGAATGGAAAAATAAAAATCATGACAAAGCTCTCTATTAATCATCTGAGAGATCCCTTTTCTGCATTCTGCGTGGCTGAAGCTAATCTCCAGGACGGTGAGTTGTTGCATCTTCTCGGACTAACATTGCAGGGTCAGCTGCTAAGAAAGTGGGTTCACTGTGTTGTGTTAGACATTTTTTTCTCTCTAGAATCTATTAGATATGCCTATAAATCTACTTAGAATATTGCAACCACATCTGGGGTTTGGTGATCCTGTTTAGAGATTCTTGATAAAATCCAAGGAAGAATTATTGGTCCTGACGTCTAGGCTTTAGTCACTTCCCACCGCCATCAAGTTGCTTTCCTGTGCCTTTTCTACAAATATTGTCATGGTAATTGTTCAGATGAGCGCTTCATTAAGAATTTGGGGAGGGGAGATTACTAACAGTATTTTATTTAGTTTCTTGTAAATAGTTTTTTGTTCATATTTGTAAATGCACATTGGGGCTTAGTTGTCTTATCCCCCACATCAGACAAGAATTTATACATGCGTACTAATTAGGACTTCATGGAGATTCTGAGGTATTATGGTGGATGTAGTAAGTATTGTAAGTAAGAATGCGTTTTTTTGGTGTAAGGAATATTGTAGTATGTTTGAGTCAGTGATTGTTGTTAGCTAAATTTTCATTATAAGGTAGATGAAACCCAACCTATTTCCCCATCTTAGCCTTATGTCAAATCTTGTATTTCTTATTCATTTAAATATCGCTCTGTTACCTAGATTTTATGAATTTCAACGCAGTACTAGATTAGCAGTTAGGTCTCATTAGTTCACAGTCGATTTTTTTCTTCTCGCTTATAGAAATCTCTTCCGGTTCCATGTTTAACAGTTAACTTTAATCTTCACAAATTTAAATGCAATGTCAATCGTTAACTATTGTCTTCCTGATTACTTTTCTATTGTTTTCACTCTTTAGTAATGTTTCTGTTTTCTAATTCTTTCACAGCCTGTAACCCCTTGTGTTTTAGTAGTTTTACTCTCTTGCTCAGTATAAATTCGATTTTTAAAAAAGCGCTATATTCAAATGTAAGCTGATGGCATTGTTTTAATGGCAGACTCTGAAGGAAAACTGAAAGAACAAATAGACAAGTTAGTAAAGTAAGAAGTAAGGGTTATTAACTATAAGAAATCATGGTAGTTAGCAAAAGAGACATTGTGAATGTGTTACATAATAGGGACGCCAAAAGCCATCAGATGCATCAACTGAACGGAATCGTACACTAACAAACGACAGAAAATATTACACAGAAATCTGAAAGCGCATAGAAATAGCAAAAGAAGCCTTTCAGAAACTAAGCAAAGTATTAAGTGATATAATAATGTCATTTGAAACAGAGAAATGAGTGCTGAATAGCTATATAAATATTTAATCTCCTTTGTGGTAGTGAATGCTGGACAATTTTCTCACAGATGAAAACGAGACTTGAAGTGAATGAGATGGTGTTTCGCCGGTGAATGCTAAGAATATCATGGACAGAACATGTAAGCGGCGAAGAAGTTTCAAAGAAAACAGGAACAACAAGAAAATTCCTGCTTAAAATCAGAAAGACAGGTGCTTATTAAGGAAAGTCGATCTGGATAATTTAACACCCACAGGGCATTTTGAAGTCAAAAGAAGTAGGGGAAAACAACGGGTAGCCCTGCTAACGACTTTGGCTGAATGGGTTGGAGATCAAGACCTACAAAGACAAAAGGGACCAAAGTTACTTAGGAAGACAAAATATAGGAAATCGCGGAGAGCTATGATTAAACATGTCCTTGAAGGAACATGGTATATAAAAATGCTGTTTCAAGGACGAAATTGGTTGTATTAAGAATTCTTATTTTCGACTTGTTGCAACCCAAGGCTAGAAAGCCCACACTACACTACATAGCTGGGGATGAAGAGAACGGTTCATAGCTTTCCCTAAGAGTATTTGTGCGAAAGTAAATGCAACAGAATAACCCAGAATGTGAACACCGATTTATATTCCTGGTTACAAAACCAGAACATCCAGGAGGTATAGGCTCCTCCTCCTTCTCCTTCTTATTATTATTATTTTCCTCCTCCTTCTACTCCTCCTTCTTCTTCTCCTACTCCTCCTCCTCCTTCTTCTTCTCCTACTCCTCCTCCTCCTTCTTCTTCTGATCCACCTCCTCCTCCTTCTTCTTCTGATCCACCTCCTCCTCCTTCTTCTTCTGATCCGCCTCCTCCTTCTTCTTCTTCTTCTTCTTCTTCTTCTTCTTCTTCTCCAGCTCCTCTTTTTTTCTTTTTCTTCTTCTTCTTCTTCTTTCATTCTATCTTTTTTTACCTTGTCTCTTTTTTTATTTCACTCATTTCACGCTTTCTTTTTCACTCTTTTTTCATACCATCTGTATCACCGTTCTCTTTTTAATTTAAACTTTCTTTTTCTATCTATCGCTTTTTTTTCTTTCTTTCTTCTTTCCTCTCTTCTTCTTCATCTTCTTCTCCACTGACTTCTTTCACATTTTTTTTGTCTCACTCTCTCTCACTTTCTCTTGCCCTTCTTTATTTATTCTCATTGTCATTATCTCTCTCTATTTCTCTCTTATCGTTTTCTTTTTTAGCTAACATACTCAATTTACTGATACTCGTTATTACTCCATTCTTTTGCACGTAACCCATCTCCCCCTCCTTCATTCCCTATTCTTTCTCTCTTTCATCTCTCTTTTTCACCTCATCATATTCACAGATCTTCTCTTGGTTAACGTTCCTCTCTCTATTTCCCTCTTAGCCCTCTCTGTCTCCCTCTCCCCTCCTTCATTCCCTATTCTTTCATCTCTCCTTCTCCCCTCGTGTTATTTATTAAACCTATCTCCCCTACTTCATTCCCTATTCTTTCTCTCTTTCATCTCTCTTTTCACCTCATCATATTCACAGATCTTCTCTTGGTTAACGTTCCTCTCTCTATTTCCTCTTAGCCCTCTCTTTCTCCCTCTCCCTCCTTCATTTCCTATTCTTTCATCTCTCCTTCTCCCCTCGTCTTATTTATTAAACCTATCTCCCCCTCCTTCATTCCCTATTCTTTCTCTCTTTCATCTCTCTTTTCACCTCATCATATTCACAGATCTTCTCTTGGTTAAAGTTCTCTCTCTATTTCCCTCTTAGCCCTCTCTGTCTCCCTCTCCCTCCTTCATTCCCTATTCTTTCATCTCTCCTTCTCCCCTCGTCTTATTTATTAAAACTATCTCCCCCTACTTCATTCCCTATTCTTTCTCTCTTTCATCTCTCTTTTTCACCTCATCATATTCACAGATCTTCTCTTGGTTAACGTTCCTCTCTCTATTTCCCTCTTAGCCCTCTCTTTCTCCCTCTCCCTCCTTCATTTCCTATTCTTTCATCTCCCCTTCTCCCCTCGTCTTATTTATTAAACCCTATCTCCCCCCTCCTTCATTCCCTATTCTTTCTCTCTTTCATCTCTCTTTTTCACCTCATCATATTCACAGATCTTCTCTTGGTTAACGTTCCTCTCTCTATTTCCCTCTTAGCCCTCTCTGTCTCCCTCTCCCTCCTTCATTTCCTATTCTTTCATCTCTCCTTCTCCCCTCGTCTTATTTATTAACCCTATCTCCCCTTCCTTCATTCCCTATTCTTTCTCTCTTTCATCTCTCTTTTTCATCTCATCATATTCACAGATCTTCTCTTGGTTAACGTTCCTCTCTCTATTTCCTTCTTAGCCCTCTCTGTCTCCCTCTCTCTCCTTCATTCCCTATTCTTTCATCTCTCCTTCTCCCCTCGTCTTATTTATTAACCCTATCTCCCCTTCCTTCATTCCCTATTCTTTCTCTCTTTCATCTCTCTTTTTCATCTCATCATATTCACAGATCTTCTCTTGTTTAACGTTCCTCTCTCTATTTCCCTCTTAGCCCTCTCTTTCTCCCTCTCCCTCCTTCATTTCCTATTCTTTCATCTCTCCTTCTCCCCTCGTCTTATTTATTAACCCTATCTCCCCTTCCTTCATTCCCTATTCTTTCTCTCTTTCATCTCTCTTTTTCATCTCATCATATTCACAGATCTCTTGTTTAACGTTCCTCTCTCTATTTCCCTCTTAGCCCTCTCTTTCTCCCTCTCCGTCCTTCATTTCCTATTCTTTCATCTCTCCTTCCCCTCGTCTTATTTATTAAACCCTCTCTCCCCCCTCCTTCATTCCCTATTCTTTCTCTCTTTCATCTATCTTTTTCACCTCATCATATTCACAGATCTTCTCTTTGTTAACGTTCCTCTCTCTTTTCCCTCCCTCTTTCTCCCTCTCTGTCTCCCTCTCCCTCCTTCATTCCCTATTCTTTCATCTCTCCTTCTCCCCTCGTCTTATTTATTAAACCTATCTCCCCCTACTTCATTCCCTATTCTTTCTCTCTTTCATCTCTCTTTTTTTCTTTCTTGGCACCTCATCATATTCACAGATCTTCTCTTGGTTAACGTTCCTCTCTCTATTTCCCTCTTAGCCCTCTCTTTCTCCCTCTCCCTCCTTCATTTCCTATTCTTTCATCTCTCCTTCTCCCCTCGTCTTATTTATTAAACCTATCTCCCCCTCCTTCATTCCCTATTCTTTCTCTCTTTCATCTCTCTTTTTCACCTCATCATATTCACAGATCTTCTCTTGGTTAACGTTCCTCTCTCTATTTCCCTCTTAGCCCTCTCTGTCTCCCTCTCCCTCCTTCATTTCCTATTCTTTCATCTCTCCTTCTCCCCTCGTCTTATTTATTAAACCTATCTCCCCCTCCTTCATTCCCTATTCTTTCTCTCTTTCATCTCTCTTTTTCATCTCATCATATTCACAGATCTTCTCTTGTTTAACGTTCCTCTCTCTGTATTTCCCTCTTAGCCCTCTCTTTCTCCCTCTCCCTCCTTCATTTCCTATTCTTTCATCTCTCCTTCTCTTCTCGTCTTATTTATTAACCCTATCTCCACTTCCTTCATTCCCTATTCTTTTTTCTCTCTTTCATCTCTCTTTTCACCTCATCATATTCACAGATCTTCTCTTCTTAACGTTCCTCTCTCTATTTCCCTCTTAGCCCTCTCTGTCTCCCTCTCCTCCTTCATTTCCTATTCTTTCATCTCTCCTTCTCCCCTCGTCTTATTTATTAAACCTATCTCCCCCTGCCTTCTTTTTCTTCATTTTCCCTATTCTTTTCTCTTTTCATCTCTCTTTTTCATCTCATCATATTCACAGATCTTCTCTTGGTTTTAACGTTTCTCTTCTATTTCCCTCTTAGCCCTCTCTCTCTCTCCCTCTCCCTCCTCTCTCTTCCCCTATTCTTTCATCTCTCCTTCTCCCTCGTCTTATTTATTAAACCTATCTCCCTCTTTTCATTCCCTTTCTTTCTTCTCTTTCATCTCTTTTTCATCTCATCATATTCACAGATCTTCTCTTGGTTAACGTTCCTCTCTCTATTTCCCTCTTAGCCCTCTCTGTCTCCCTCTCCCTCCTTCATTCCCTATTCTTTCATCTCTCCTTCTCCCCTCGTCTTATTTATTAACCCTATCTCCCCTTCCTTCATTCCCTATTCTTTCTCTCTTTCATCTCTCTTTTTCATCTCATCATTTCATCTTCTCTCATTAACGTTCCTCCTCTATTTCCCTCTTATCTCTTCTCCCTCTCCCTCCTTCATTTCCTATTCGTTTCTCCCCCTCTCTTTATTAAACCTATCTCCCCCTTTTTCATTCCCTATTCTTTCCTTCTTTCATCTCTCTTTTCTCTTCATCTCCTTTTCTCTTCTCTTGGTTAACCTTCTCTCTTTTTTTCCTCTTTTCTCTTTTTCATTTCCTATTCTTTCATCTCTTTCTCCCCTCGTCTTATTTATTAAACCTATCTCCCCTCCTTCATTCCCTATTCTTTCTCTCTTTCATTCTCTCTTTTTCACCTCATCTTATTCACAGATCTTCTCTTTTCTTAACGTTCCTCTCTCTTTTCCCTCTTTCCTATTCTTTCATCTCTTTCTCCCTCTCCCCTCCTTCCTTTCCCTATTCTTTCATCTCTCTCTCTCTTCTTTCCCTCGTCTTCTTTATTAACCCTCTCTCCCCTTCCTTCATTCCCTATTCTTTTCTCTCTTTCATCTCTCTTTTCCTCATCTTTTCACAACCCTTCCTTCTTCTTGTTATTCTTTCTCTCTTTCTCTCTTTCATCTCTTACCTCTTCTCTTGTTAACTCTCTATTTCCCTCTTTAGCCTCTCTTCTCCCTTTTCCTTCATTTTCCTATTCTTTCATCTCTCCTTCTCCCTCGTCTTATTTATTAACCCTATCTCCCCTTCCTTCATTCCCTATTCTTTCTCTCTTTTCATCTCTCTTTTTCATCTCATCATTATTCACAGATCTTCTCTTGGTTAACGTTCCTCTCTTTCTTTTTAGTTCTTAGCCCTCTCTCTTCTCCCTCTCCCTCCTTCATTTCCTATTCTTTCATCTCTCCTTCTCCCCTCGTCTTCCTTTCGTTAAACCCTATCTCCCCCTTCTTTTGTTCATTCCCTATTCTTTTCTCTCTTTCATCTCTCTTTTCATCTCATCTTATTCACAGATTTTCTCTTGGTTAACGTTCCTCTCTCTATTTCCCTTCTTAGCCCTCTCTGTCTCCCTCTCCTCCTTCATTTCCTATTCTTTCATCTCTCCTTCTCCCCTCGTCTTATTTATTAACCTTATCTCCCCTTCCTTCATTCCCTATTCTTTCTCTCTTTCATCTCTCTTTTTTTCATCTCATCATATTCTTTAGATCTTCTCTTGTTTAACGTTCCTCTCTCTATTTCCCTCTTTTGGCTCTTCCCTCTCTCTTCTTTCTTCTCCTCTTTCATTTCTTTTTCTCTTCTTTCCTCTCTTCTTCCTTCCTCTTCTTTCATTTATTAAATCTTTCTCTCTCCCTTCCTTCATTAACTATTCTTTCTCTTCTTTCATCTCTCTTTTCCTCTTTCATATTCACTCTCTTCTCTTGGTTAACATTTCTCTCTTCCTCCCTCTTTCATTCTTAGATCTTTCTTCTCCCTCCTTCATTTCTTATCTTTCATCTCTCTTCTCCCCTCGTCTTCTTTAAAACCTTTCTCTCCCCTCCTTCATTTCCTATTCTTTCTCTCTTTCATCTCTCTTTTTCATCTCATCATATTCTCTTCTTCTCTTGGTTAACGTTCCTCTCTCTATTTCCCTTCCTCTCTGTCTCCCTCTCCTTCTTTCCTATTCTTTCATCTCTCTTCTCCCCTTCTTCCTATTAACCCTTCTCCCCTTCCTTCATTCCCTATTCTTTCTCTCTTTCATCTCTCTTTTCATCTCATCTCTTCTTCTTCTCTTGGTTAACGTTCCTCTCTCTTTTCCTTTTAGCTCTCTCTGTCTTCCCTTTTCTCTCTTTTCCCCTTTCTTTCATCTCTCTTTCTCCCTCTTCTTTTCCTATTCCCCTTCCTTCATCCTCTATTCTTTCTCTTTTTCTCTCTTTTTCCTCTCATCATTAACCCTTCCTCTCTCTTCTTTTTATTCTCTCTTTTCCCTCTTTCTCTCTCTTTCTCTCTCTCTTCATTTCCCTATTCTTTCATCTCTCCTTCTCCCCTCGTCTTCCTTTCCTTAACCCTATCTCCCCTTCCTTCATTCCCTATTCTTTCTCTCTTTCATCTTTCTTTTTCTTTTCATCTCATATTCACTTTTCTTCTCTTGTTTAACGTTCCTCTCTCTATTTCCCTCTTAGCCCTCTCTTTCTCCCTCTCCTCCTTCATTCCCTTTTCTTTCATCTCTCCTTCTCCCCTCGTCTTATTTATTAAACCTATCTCCCCTTCTTCATTCCCTATTCTTTCTCTCTTTCATCTCTCTTTTCACCTCATCATATTCACAGATCTTCTCTTGGTTAACGTTCCTCTCTCTTTTTCCCTCTTAGCCCTCTCTTTCCCCTCTCCTCCTTCATTCCCTATTCTTTCATTCTCTCCTTCTCCCCTCGTCTTATTTATTAAACCTATCTCCCCCCTTCATTCCCTATTCTTTCTCTCTTTCATCTCTTTTTTCATTCATCATATTCTCTCTCTTCCCTCTTCTCTTGTTTAACCTTCCTCTCTCTTTCTTTCATTCTTTCTTCCTCTCTTTCTCCCTCTCTTTCTCTCCTTCATTTTTCCTATTCTTTCATTCTCTCCTTCTCCCCTCGTCTTATTTATTAACCCTATCTCCCCTTTTTCATTCCCTATTCTTCTCTCTCTTTCATCTCTCTTTTTCATCTCATCTTTCATTCACAGATCTTCTCTTGGTTAACGTTCTCTTCTTTCTATTTCCCTCTTTTCTCCTCTTTTCTCCCTCTCCCTCCTTCATTTCCTATTCTTTCATCTCTCCTTCTCCCCTCTTCTTCCTTTCGTTAAACCCCTCTCTCCTCCTTCATTTTCCCTATTCTTTCTCTCTTTCATCTCTCTTTTTCCTCTCATCATATTCTTTCAGATCTTCTCTTGTTAACGTTCCTCTCTCTATTTCCCTCTTAGCCCTCTCTTTCTCCCTCTCCCTCCTTCATTTCCCTATTCTTTCATCTCTCCTTCTCCCCTCGTCTTATTTATTAACCCTTCTCCCCCTTCTTCATTTCCTTTTATTCTTTCTCTCTTTCATCTCTCTTTTCATCTCATCATATTCTCTCTCTTCTCTTGGTTAACGTTCCTCTCTCTTTCCTTTCCCTCTTCTCTCCCTCTCCCTCCTTCTTCCCTTCTTCTTTAGCTCTCTCCTTTTCTCCCTCTTCTTATTCATTATCTCCCCTCTCTTCTTCCCTTTCTTTTCTCTTTCATCTCTCTTTTTCATCTCATCATTTCACAGATCTTCTTTGTTTTTCCTCTCTTTTCCCTCTTAGCGTCTTTCTCCCTCTCCCTATTCATTTCCCTAAACCTTCCTTTCCTTCCCCCTCCTTCATCTCTTTCTTTCATCTCTTTTTCTCATTTTCATCTCTCTTTTTCTTCTCTTTTCCCTCTTAGCTCTTTTCCCTCTCTCTTCATTCCTGTTCTTCATTCTTCTCCCCTCGTCTTCCTTTCGTTAAACCCTCCCCTCTCTTCCCTTTGTTATTTCTTCTCTCTTTCATCTCTCTTTTCACCTCTTTATCTTTCTTCTCTTGGTTAACTTTCCTCTCTCTTTTCCCTCTTAGCCCTCTTTCTCCCTCTCCTTCCTTCATTTCCTATTTTTCATCTCCTTCTCCCCTCGTCTTTCTTTATTTTTCTCTCTCCCCTCTTCATTCCCTATTTTTCTCTCTTTCATCTCTCTTTTTCATCATTCATTCTTCTCTTTTTAACTTCTCTCTTCCTTCTTAGCCCTCTCCTCTCCCTCTCCTTTTCATTTCCCTATTCTTTCATCTCTCCTTCTCCCCTCGTCTTATTTCTAACCCCCTCCCCTCCTTCCTTTCTTTCTCTCTTTCATCTCTCTTTTTCATCTCATCATATTCTTCTTCTCTTGGTTAACGTTCCTCTCTCTTTTCCCTCTTAGCCCTCTCTTTCTTCCTCTCCTCCTCTTTTCTTTCTTTCATCTCTCCTTCTTTCCTCGTCTTTTATTATTCCCCATCCTTCATTCCCTATTCTTTCTCTCTTTCTTCTTTCTTTTCAAACCTCATATTCACATCTTCTCTTGTCTTTCCTCTCTCTATTTTCCTCTTAGCCCTCCTTTTTCTCTCTTTTCATTTCCTTTCTTTCTCTCTCCTTCTCCCCTCGTCTTTTTATTAACCCTATCTCCCCTTCCTTCATTCCCTCTTCTTTCTCTTCTCTCTCTTTTTCATCTCATCATTTCCTCTTCTCTTGTTTTTCATTCGTTTCCTCTTTTCCCTCTTAGCCTTCTCTTTCTCCCTCTCCCTTTCATTTCCCTATTCTTTCATCTCTCCTTCTCCCCTCGTCTTTTTTATTAAACCTATCTCCCCTTCCTTCATTCCCTATTCTCTTTCTCTCTTTCATCTCTCTTTTCACCTCATCATTTTTCACAGATCTTCTCTTGGTTAACGTTCCTCTCTCTATTTCCCTCTTAGCCCTCTCTGTCTCCCTCTCCCTCCTTCATTTCCCTATTCTTTCATCTCTTCTTCCCCCGTCTTTTTATTTTTCCCTATCTCCCCTTCCTTCATTCCCTTTCTTTCTCTCTTTCATCTCTCTTTTTCATCTCATCATATTCACAGATCTTCTCTTGGTTTCTCTCTCTTTTTTCCCCTTAGCTCTCTCTCTTTCCCCCTCTCCTCCTTCATTTCCCTATTCTTTCATCTCTCCTTCTTCCTCCTTTTTATTAAACCCTCTCTCCCTCCTTCATTCCCTATTCTTTCTCTTTTCATCTCTTTTTTCACCTCTTCCTATTCACAGATCTTCTCTTGGTTTTCCTCTCTCTTTCCCTCTTAGCCCTCTCTCTCTCCTTCTTTCCCTATTCTTTCATCTCCTTCTCCCCTCTCTTCTTTAACCCCATCTCCCTTCCTTCATTCCCTATTTTTCTCTCTTTCATCTCTTTTTTCATCTCTCTTTTCCAGATCTTCTCTTGGTTAACGTTCATTCATTAACGTTTCTCTCTCTTCTTCCCCTCCTTAGCCCTCTCTCTTCTTTTCTTAACCTCTTTCCCTCCTTCATTTTCTTTAGCTCTTTCTTTTTTCTCTCCTTTCTCTCCCTCTTTCTCTCTTTCTTTATTAACCCTTCTCTCTCCCCTTCCTTCTTCCTTCCCTTCATTCTTTCTTCTTTCATCTCTCTTTTTCATCTCATCTTATTCATTAGATCTTTCTCTCTCTTTCTTCTCCTTTCCCTCTTAACCCTCTCCTCTTCTCCTTCATTCCCTTTCTTTCATCTCTCCTTCTCCCCTCTCTTTTTTTTCCCTTCTCCCCTTTCTTCATTTTCTATCTTTTTCTTTCATCTCTCTTTTTTCTCATCATCTTCACAGATCTTCTCTTGTTTAACGTTCTTCTCTTTTCCTTCTTAGCCCTCTCTCTTCCTCTCTTTTCTTTCCCTTTCTCTCCTTCTTCGTCTTTTTATCCTATTCTTTCTTCATTAATTCTTTCTCTCTTTCATCTCTTTTCTTTTCTCATCATCTTTCAGATCTTCTCTTGGTTAACCTTCCTCTCTCTATTTCCCTTTAGCCCTTCTCTTTTCTCCCGTCCTTCTTTCCCTATTCCTCTCTTTCTCCCCCTTCCTTTAAACCTATCTCCCCTTCTTTCATTTCCTTTATTCTTTCTTTTTCTCTCTCTTTTTTCATCTCATCATATTTTTCACAGATCTTCTCTTGGTTAACGTTCCTCTCTCTATTCTTAACTCTTCCTCTCTCTTCCCTCTCTTTCTCTCTCTCCCTTTCTTTCAGCTCCTTCATTTCCTATTCTTTCATCTCTCCTTCTCTCCTCTCTTCTTATTTCATTAACCCTATCTCTCTCTTCTTTCGTCAATTCATTCCCTTTTCTTTCTCTCTTTCATCTCTTTTTTCATCTCATCATATTCACAGATCTTCTCTTCTTCCTTTTGTTAACGTTCCTCTCTCTCTATTTCCCTCTTTTTCTCTCTTTTTCCCTCTTTAGCCTTTTCTCTTTTTCCTATTCTTTCATTCATCCTTCTTCTCTCTTCTTCTCCCTCCTTTATTTAACCCTTCATCTCCCCCTTTCTTCATTCCCTCTTTCTCTCTTTTTTCTCTCTTTTTCTTTTCTCTTTTCATATTCACAGATCTTCTCTTGGTTTTCTCTCTCTTTTCCCTCTTTTCCCTCTCTCTCCTCTCTCTTCTTTCTTTCTTTCTTCTCTCCTTCTCTTTTTCGTCTTAGCTCTTTTCTTTTCCTATCTCTCCCTTCATTCATTCCTTTCTCTCTCTTCTTTCTTTTTTCATCTCCCTCTCTACAGATCTCTTCTTTTTTCCTTATTCTTCCTCTTTTCTCTCTTTTCTTTCTTTGTCTCTTTCTCTTTTCATCTCTTTCATTGTAAGATCTTTCTCTCTCTTCTTCCTTTCGTTAACCCTTCATCTCTCCCTTTCTTTAGTTCTTCCCTTTCTTTCTCTCTTTCTTTCTCTTTTTCTCTTTCATATTCTTTCATTTCTCTTTTTCTCTCTCTTTCTTTCCCTTTTGCTCTCTCCCTCTTTTTTCATTCTTCCTCTTTCTCCTTTCTTATTCTTTAAATCTCCCCCTTCTTCCTCATTTCTCTAACCCTTCCTCATCTCCTCTTTCTTCTTTGTTAACGTTCTTCTCTTTTCTCTCTTTTCTCTTTCTCTCTTTTTTTTCCTATTCTTTCATTCATTAGATCTTTCTCTCTCTTCTTCCCTTTCTTTCTCTCTTTCATCTCTCTTTTCTTTCTCTTAGTTCTTCCTCTTTTTCTCTCTTTTTCTTTCTTTAGCTTTTCTCTTTTTCCTTTTCATTCTTTCATTCATTAATCTCTTCTCTCTCTTCTTCCTTTCGTTAACCCCTTCCTCTCATCTTTTCTTTTATTCTTTCTCTTTTCTCTCTTTTTCTTTCTTTAGCTCTTTTCTCTTTTTCCCTCTTCTTTCATTCATTAGATTTTTCTCTCTCTTCTTCCTTTCCTCTCTCTTCCCCTCCCTTCTTTCTTTCTCCTCTTTTTAGATCTCTTTCTCTCTTTTCTTTTTCTTTCTCTTCTTCACTTTTTCTTTTCGTCTCTTTCATTCTCTAGATTCCCTCTCTCTCTTCTTCCTTTCCTCCTTCATTCCCTTCTTTCATTCTCCTTCTCCCCTTCTTTTTATTAGTTCCCTCCTTCTTTTCTTTTCTTTCTTTCTTTCTCTTTTCTTCATTCATTAGATCTTTCTCTCTCTTTCTTCCTTTCGTTAACCCTTCCTCTCTCTTTTCCCTCTTAGCCCTTCTTTCTCTTTTCTCTCCTTTCTTCCTTTTTCTTTCTCTTTTCCTATTCTTTTCTCTTTTCTCTCTCTTCTTCCTTTCTTTCTAACCCTTCATCTCTTTTTCTTAGTTCTTTCCTCTTTTCTCTTTTTCTTTCCTTTCTCTTTTCTTTTTCCTATTCTTTCATTCATTAGATCTTTCTCTCTCTTCTTCCTTCGTTAACCTTCTCTCTCTTTTCTTTTTCTCCTTCTTTCTCTTTTTTCTCTCTTTTCTTTCTTTTTCATTCTTCCTTTTTCCTATTCTTTCTTTCATTCCTCTCTTTCTCTCTTCTTCTTCCTTTCTCCTTAACCCTTCTCTCTCTTCATTTCTTACAAGATCTTTCTCTTTTTTCTCTTTTCTTTCTTTAGCTCTTTCTCTTTTCCTTTTCTTTCATTTCATTCATTCTTTCTCTCTCTTTTCCTTTCTTATTCATTAAATCTTCTCTCTTTTCCGTTCTTATTCTCTTTTTTCTCCTTTTTTTTTCTCATTCTTTTTCTCTTTCTCCTTTTCCTATTTCATTCATTCATTAGATCTTTCTCTCTCTTCTTCCTTTCTTAACCTATCTCTCTCTTCTTTCTTAGTTCTTCTCTTTTCTCTCTCTTTTCTCTTCTTTTTTCTTTCTCTTTTTTTTCTATTCTTTCATTCATTAGATCTTTCTCTCTCTTCTTCCTTTCATTAACCCTTCATCTCTCTTCTTTTGTTTAACTTTCTCTTTTTCTCTCTTTTTCTTTCTTAGCTCTTTCTCTTTTTCCTATTCTTTCATTCATTTTCTATCTTTCTCTCTCTTCTTCCTTTCTTATTAACCCTTCATCTCTTCTTTCCCTTCTTTCTTCCTCTTTTCTCTCTTTTCTTTCTTTAGCTCTTTCTCTTTTTCCTATTCTTTCATTCATTAGATCTTTCTCTCTCTTCTTCCTTTCGTTAACCCTTCCTCTCTCTTCTTTCGTTAGTTCTTCCTCTTTTTCTCTCTTTTCTTCCTTTAGCTCTTTCTCTTTTTCCTATTCTTTCATTCATTAGATCTTTCTCTCTCTTCTTCCTTTTCCCTAACCCTTCCCTCTCTTCTTTTTCATCTTTCTTTCTCTTTTTTTTTTTCTTTCCCCCTCTTTCTTTTCTTTCTTTTCCTATTCTTTCATTCATTAGATCTTTCTCTCTCTTCTTCCTTTCGTTAACCCTTCCTCTCTCTTCTTTTGTTAGCTCTTTCTCTTTTTCTCTCTTTTCTTTCTTTAGCTCTTTCTCTTTTTCCTATTCTTTCATTCATTAGATCTTTCTCTCTCTTCTTCCTTTCGTTAACCCTTCCTCTCTCTTCTTTCGTTAGTTCTTCCTCTTTTTCTCTCTTTTCTTTCTTTTTTCTCTTTCTCTTTTTCCCCTTTCTTTCATTCATTAGATCTTTCTCTCTCTTCTTCCTTTTCGTTAACCCTTCATCTCTCTTCTTTTTTTGTTCCTTTTTTCTCTTTCTTTTCTTTTTCTTTTAGCCTTTTTCTTTTCTTTCTTCTTCTCTTTCTCCCCATTCATTTTGTTATTTTCTCTCTCTTCTTCCTTTCGTTAACCTTCCTCTCTCTTTTCTTTCATTCTCTCTTTCTTCTCTTTTTAACTTCCTTTCTTTCTTTCCCTCTTTTTTTTCTTTCATTTTTCCTATTCTTCATTTCATTAGATCTTTCTCTCTTTCTTCCTTTCGTTAACCCCTCATCTCTCTTCTTTTCCCTAGTTCTTTTCTCTTTTCTCTCTTTTCTTCTTTAGCTCTTTCTCTTTTTCCTATTCTTTCATTCATTAGATCTTTCTCTCTCTTCTTCCTTTCTTTAACCCTTCATCCCTCTTCTTTCGTTAACCCTTCTTCCTTTTTTTCTCTCTTTTCTTTCTTTCATCTCTTTTTCTCTTTTTTCCCTATTCTTTCATTCATTCCTCTTTTTTCATTCTTCTTCCTTTCGTTAACCCTTCCTCTCTCTTCTTTCTTTAGCTCTTTCTCTTTTTCTCTCTTTTCTTTCTTTAGCTCTTTCTCTTTTTCCTATTCTTTCATTCATTAGATCTTTCTCTCTCTTCTTCCTTTCGTTAACCCTTCCTCTCTCTTCTTTTGTTAGTTCTTCCTCTTTTTCTCTCTTTTCTTTCTTTAGCTCTTTCTCTTTTTCCTATTCTTTCATTCATTAGATCTTTCTCTCTCTTCTTCCTTTCGTTAACCCTTCATCTCTTCTTTTCTTTCATCTTCCTCTTTTTTCTCTTTTCTTTTTTTTAGCTCTTTCTCTTTTTTCCTATTCTTTCATTCATTAGATCTTTCTCTCTCTTCTTCCTTTCGTTAACCCTCTTCTCTCTTCTTTCATTCCTTTCTTCTCTTTTTTCTCTCTTTTCTTTTTTTAGCTCTTCTCTTTTTTTCCTCTTCTTTCATTCATTAGATCTTTCTCTCTCTTCTTTTTCATCTCTCTTCTTTCTTAGTTTTTCCTCTTTTCTCTCTTTTCTTCCTTTAGCTCTTTCTCTTTCCTATTCTTTCATTCTTCTTTCTCTCTTTCTTCCTTTCATTAACCCTTCATCTCTCTTCTTTTCTTTAGCTTTCTCTTTTCTCTCTTTTTTTCTTCTTTAGCTCTTTCTCTTTTTTCTATTCTTTCATTCTCTCCTTTCTCTCTCTTCTTCCTTTCGTTAACCCTTCATCTCTCTTTTTTTAGTTCTTTCTCTTTTTTCTCTCTTTTTCTTTAGCTCTCATCTCTTTTTTCCTATTCTTTCATTCATTAGATCTTTCTCTCTTCTTCCTCCTTTCGTTAACCCTTCATCTCTCTTCTTTCTATTCTTTCTTTCTCTTTTTTCTCTCTTTTTTTTAACTTTATCTTTTCATTCTTCTTTCTCTCTTTTCTTTTTTCATTCATTATTCACAGATCTTCTTTCTCTTCTTCTTCTCTTTCTTTAACCCTCTCTCTCTCTTTCTTTTGTTTCATTCTTTATTCTTTTCTCTCTTTTCTTTCTTTAGCTCTTATTTTTCTCTTTTTCCTATTCTTTCATCTTTCCTTAGATCTTTCTCTCTTTCTTCCTTTCATTAACCTTCTTGTCTCTTCCTTTCTTAATTTCCCTCTTTTTTCTTTTTTCTCTTTTCATTTCTTTTTTCATCTCTTTTTCTCTTTTCCTATTCTTTTCATTCATTCTTTCTTTTCTCTTTCTCTCTCTTCTTCCTTTCGTTAACCTTTCCTTCTTTCGTTAGTTCTTCCTCTTTTTCTCTCTTTTCTTTCTTTAGCTCTTTCTCTTTTTCCTATTCTTTCATTCATTAGATCTTTCTCTCTCTTCTTCCTTTCGTTAACCCTTCATCTCTCTTCTTTCCTTATTCTTTTCTCTCTTTCATCTCTCTTTTTTCTTCTTTCAGATCTTCTCTTTTTTCCTCTCTCTATTTCATTCATTAGATCTTTCTCTCTCTTCTTCCTTTCGTTAACCCTTCCCTCTTCTTTTTAGTTCTTTCTTCCTCTTTTTCTCTTTTTCTTCCCCCCTTTAGCTTTTTTCTTTTTCCTATTCTTTCATTAGATTTTCTCTCTCTTCTTCCTTTCGTTAACCCTTCATCTCTCTTCTTTCGTTATTCTTTCTCTTTTCTCTCTTTTTCTTCTTTTTAGCTCTTTCTCCCCTCCTTATTTTTCATTCATTAGATCTTTTCTCTCTTCTTCCGTTAACCCTTCCTTCTCTCTTCTTTTGTTTAAGTTCTTTCTCTTTTTTCTCTTTTCTTTTCTTTAGCTCTTTCTCCTTTTCCTATTCTTTCATTCATTAGATCTTTCTCTCTCTTCTTCCTTTTTATTAACCCTTCTCTCTTCTTTTGTTAGTTCTTTCTCTTTTTCTCTCTTTTCTTCCTTTAGCTCTTTCTCTTTTTCCTATTCTTTCATTCATTAGATCTTTCTCTCTCTTCTTCCTTTCGTTAACCCTTCCTCTCTCTTCTTTTGTTAGTTCTTCCTCTTTTTCTCTCTTTTCTTTCTTTTAGCTCTTTTTCTTTTCATCCTATTCTTTCATTCTCTTAGATCTTTCTCTCTCTTCTTTTCTTTAACCCTTCATCTCTCTCTTCTTTCATTTCCCTATTCTTTCATCTTTTCCCTCTCTTTTCTTTCTTTAGCTCTTTCTCTTTTTCCTATTCTTTCATTCATTAGATCTTTCTCTCTCTTCTTCCTTTCGTTAACCCTTCCTCTCTCTTCTTCCTTCTTAGTTTCTTTCTCTTTTCTCTTTTCTTTCTTTCCTTTCCCCTCTTTCCTTTTCCCCTATTCTTTCATTCATTAGATCTTTCTCTCTCTTCTTCCTTTCGTTAACCCTTCCTCTCTCTTCTTTTGTTAGTTCTTTCTCTTTTTCTCTCTTTTCTTCCTTTAGCTCTTTCTCTTTTTCCTATTCTTTCATTCATTAGATCTTCTCTTTTCATTCCCTTCCCTTTCGTTAACCCTTCTTTTCTCTCTTCTTTTCTTTTTCTTCTCTTTTTCTCTCTTCTTTCTTTAACGTTCCTCTTTCTCTTTCTTTAGCCTTCTTTTCCCTTCCTCATTTCCTATTCTTTCTCTCTCCCTTTCGTTAACCCTTCATCTCTCTTCTTTCCCTTATTCTTTCTTTTCTCTCTTTTTTCTTTCTTTAGCTCTTTCTCTTTTTTCCTATTCTTTCATTCATTAGATCTTTCTCTCTCTTCTTCCTTTCATTAACCCTTCCTCTTCTTCTTTTCTTTATTTCTTTTCTCTTTTTCTCTCTTTTCTTTCTTTAGCTCTTTCTCTTTTTCCTATTCTTTCATTCATTAGATCTTTCTCTCTCTTCTTCCTTTCGTTAACCCTTCATCTCTCTTCTTTCGTTAGTTCTTCCTCTTTTTCTCTCTTTTCTTTCTTTAGCTCTTTCTCTTTTTCCTATTCTTTCATTCATTAGATCTTTCTCTCTCTTCTTCCTTTCGTTAACCCTTCCTCTCTCTTCTTTTCGTTAGTTCTTCCTCTTTTTCTCTCTTTTCTTCCTTTAGCTCTTTCTCTTTTTCCTATTCTTTCATTCATTAGATCTTTCTCTCTCTTCTTCCTTTCGTTAACCCTTCCTCTCTTTCTTTTGTTTTCTTCTCTCTTTTCTCTCTTTTCTTTCTTTAGCTCTTTCTCTTTTTCCTATTCTTTCATTCATTAGATATTTCTCTCTCTTCTTCCTTTCGTTAACCCTTCCTCTCTCTTCTTTTGTTAGTTCTTCCTCTTTTTCTCTCTTTTCTTCCTCTTTCTCTTTTTCCTATTCTTTCATTCATTAGATCTTTCTCTCTCTTCTTCCTTTCGTTAACCCTTCCTCTCTCTTCTTTCGTTAGTTCTTTCTCTTTTTCTCTCTTTTCTTTCTTTAGCTCTTTCTCTTTTTCCTATTCTTTCATTCATTAGATCTTTCTCTCTCTTCTTCCTTTCGTTAACCCTTCCTCTCTCTTCTTTCATTAGTTCTTTCTCTTTTTCTCTCTTTTCTTTCTTTAGCTCTTTCTCTTTTTCCTATCTCTTCATTCATTAGATCTTTCCTCTCTTCTTCCCTTTCGTTAACCCTTCCTTCTCTCTTTCTCCCCTTCTTTCTCTTTTTCTCTCTCTTTCTTTTCTTTTCCCTCTTTCTCTTTTTCCTATTCTTTTTCATTCATTAGATCTTTCTCTCTCTTTTCCTTTCGTTAACCCTTCCTCTCTCTTCTTTCTTATTAGTTCTTCTTTTTCTCTCTTTTCTTCCTTTCCTCTTTCTTTTTCCCTATTCTTCCATTCATTCCCTATCTTTCTCTCTTTCTTCCTTTCGTTAACCTTCATTCTCTCTTCTCTTCTTTAACGTTCCTCTCTCTTTTCTTTCTTTAGCTCTTTCTCTTTTTCCTATTCCCTCCTTCATTAGATTCTTTCTCTCTCCTTCTCCCCTCGTTAACATTTCCCTCTCTCTTCTTCATTCCCTATTCTTTCTCTCTTTTCCTCTCTTCCTTCATCTCTTTCTCTTTTCCTTCTCTTTCATTTAATCTTTCTCTCTCTTTTCCTTTCGTTAACCCTCTCTCTCTTCTTTTTTTATTTCTTCCTCTTTTTTTCTCTTCCTTCTTTTCTTTTTCTTTTTTCCTTTCTTTTTTTCCTATTCTTTCTCTCTTCTTAGATCTTTCTCTCTCTTCTTCCTCTTCTCTTGTTTCTTCCTCTCTCTTCTTTTCTTTCTTAGCCCTCTCTTTCTCCTCTTTCTTCTCTTTCTTTCTTCTCTCCTTCTCCCCTTCTTTCTTTCGTTATTCTTCCCTATTTCTCCTTCCTTCATTAGATCTTTTTCTCTATTCTTCTCTTTTCATTAACCCTTTCTCTCTCTCTTCCTTTCCTTCTTTCTTGTTTAACTTTCTCTCCTTTTTTCTTTTCTCTTTTCTCCCTTTCTCCTTCTTTTCCTTTTCATCTCTTCTTCTCCCCTTTCCTTTTTATTAACCCTTCTCTCCTTCTTTCTTCCCAATTCTTTCTCTCTTTCATCTCTCTTTTCACCTCTCTTTTTTTCCTATTCTTCTCTTCTAATCTTTCTCTCTCTTCTTTCCTCGTTAACCCTCTTCATCTCTCTTCCTTCCTTCTTTCTTTCTTTTTCTCTCTTTTCTTCTCTTTAAGCTCTTTCTCTTTTTTCCTATTCCCCTTCTTCATTTTCTCTTCTTCTTCTTTCATTCTTTCATCTCTCTTCTTTTACAGTTCTTCTCTCTTTTCCTCTTCTTTTCTTTCTTTAGCTCTCTTCTCTCTTTTTTCTTTCATTCATTTCCTCTTTCTCTCTCTTCTTCCCCTTCATTTAACCTTCTCTCTCTTCTTTTGTTCTTCCTTCTTCTTTTCTCTCTTTTCTTTTTCTTTTCACCTCTTTCTTTTTCCTCTTCTTTCTTCATTAGATCTTTCTCTCTCTTCTTCCTTTCTTAACTCTCCCTCTCTCCTTCTTTCCTATTTCTTCTCTCTTTTCCCTCTTTTCTTTCTTTTCTTTTCTCTTCATTCCCTATTCTTTCTCTCTTTAGATCTTCTCTCTCTTCTTCCTTTCGTTAACCTTCCTCTCTTTCTTTTGTTAGTTCTTTCCTTTTTCTCTCTTTTCTTTCTTTAGCTCTTTCTTCATTTTCCTATTCTTTCATCTCTCCTTCTCCCTCTTCTTCCTTTCGTTAACCCTTCTCCCCTTCCTTCATTCCCTTTTCTTTTTCTCTCTTTCATCTCTCTTTTTCATTCTCATTCATATTCTTTCTCTTCTCTTGTTTAACCCTCCTCTCTCTTTTTCCCTCTTTTTTCTCTCTTTTCTTTCCTCTCCCTCCTTCATTTCCTATTCTTTCATTCATCTCCTTCTCCCTCTTCTTATTTCGTTAAACCTATCTCCCCTTCCTTCATTCCCTTTCTTTTTCTCTCTTTCATCTCTTTTTTTTTTCATTCTTTTCATCATTATTCACTCTCTTCTCTTGTTAACGTTCCTCTCTCTCTTTTTCCCTCTTCTTTCTCTTTCTCTTTTTCCTCTCCCTCCTTCATTTCCTATTCTTTCATCTCTCCTTCTCCCTCGTCTTCCTTTCGTTAACCCTTCCTCTCCCTTCCTTCATTCCCTATTCTTTCTCTCTTTCATCTCTTCATTTCATCTCATTCTTATTCACAGATCTTCTCTTGTTTAACGTTAGTTCTTCTCTTTTTCTCTCTTTTCTTTCTTTCTCCCTCTCTTTTTTCCTTTCATTTCCCTTTCATTTCTTTCTCTCTCTCTTCCTTCTCCCTCCCACTCTCTTCTTTCCCTATTCTTTCCCTTTTTCTCTCTTTTTCCTCTCATTTTCTTTTTTCCTATTCTTTCTTCTTTAAATCTTTCCTCTCTCTTTTCCCTCTTAGCCTCATCTCTATTCTCCCTCCTTCTTTCTTTCTTTCTTTCTCCTTCTCCCCTCTCTCTTTTTATTTCCCTTTCTTCATTAGTTCTTCTTTCTCTCTTTCATCTCCTCTTTTCCCCTCCTTTCTTTCTTCTCTTTCTTTTTCATTTCCTTCTTAGCCTTCTCCCCTCTCCTCTTTATTTCTTTCTTTTCTCTCTCCTTCTTTCATTCTTATCTCCCCTCTTCTTCATTCCTATTCTTTCTCTCTTTCATCTCTCTTTTTCATCTCATCATTCTTCACAGATCTTCTCTTGGTTAACGTTCCTCTCTCTTTCCCTCTTAGCCCTCTTTCTCCTCTCCCTCCTTCATTCCCTATTCTTTCATCTCTCCTTCTCCCTCGTCTTTCTTTATTAACCCTTTCTCCCCCCCTTCATTCCCTATTCTTTCTCTCTTTCATCTCTTTTCATCTCATCATATTCTTCTCTCTTCTCTTGGTTAACGTTCCTCTCTCTCTATTTCCCTCTTTTCCCTCTCTGCTCTCTCTCTCTCCTTCATTCCCTTTCTTTCATCTCTTTTCTCCCCTCGTCTTATTTATTAACCCTCTCCCCTCCTTCATTCCCTTCTCTCTTTCTCTTTTTCATCTCTCTTTTTCATCTCATCTCTCTCTCTCTTCTCTTGGTTAACATTCCTCTCTATTTCCCTCTTAGCCCTCTCTGTCTTCCTTTCTCTCCTTCATTTCCCTCTTTTCTCTCCTTCTCCCTCTTCTTATTTATTAACCCTATCTCCCCCTCCTTCATTCCCTATTCTTTCTCTCTTTCATCTCTCTTTTTTCATCCTCATCATTCCTCACAGATCTTCTCTTGGTTAACGTTCCTCTCTCTATTTCCCTCTTTTCCCTCTCTTTCTCCCTCTCTCCTTCATTTCTTATTCTTTCTCTCTTTCATCTCTCTTTTCTTTTCATCTTCACTCTCTCTTCTCTTGGTTATTCCTCTCTCTTTTTCCCTCTTAGCCTCTCTGTCTCCTCTCTCTCCTTTCCTTTCCTTCTATTCTTTCATCTCTCTTCTCCCCTCGTCTTTTTTATTAACCTTCATCTCTCCTTCCTTCATTCCTATTCTTTCTCTCTTTCATCTCTCTTTTTCATCTCATCATATTCTGAGATCTTCTCTTGTTTAACGTTCTCTCTCTTCTTCCCTTTTAGCCCTCTCCTTCTCCCTCTCCCTCCTTCATTTCCTATTCTTTCATCTCTCCTTCTCCCCTCGTCTTCCTTATTAAACCTATCTCTCCCCTCCTTCATTCCCAATTCTTTCTCTCTTTCATCTCTCTTTTCACCTCATCATATTCCTTCATCTTCTCTTGGTTAACTCTTCCTCTCTTTTTCCCTCTTTTCCCTCTCTGTCTCCCTCTCCCTCCTTCATTTCCTATTCTTTCATCTCTCCTTCTCCCTCGTCTTATTTATTAACCCTATCTCCCCTTCCTTCATTCTCTATTCTTTCTCTCTTTCATCTCTCTTTTCATCTCATCATATTCACAGATCTTCTCTTGTTTAACGTTCCTCTCTCTATTTCCTCTTAGCCCTCTCTTTCTCCCTCTCCTCCTTCATTTCCTCTTCTTTCTCTCCTTCTCCCCTCTCGTCTTATTTATTAAACCTATCTCCCCCTCCTTCATTCCCAATTCTTTCTCTCTTTCATCACTCTTTTTCACCTCATCATATTCACAGATCTTCTCTTGGTTAACGTTCTCTCTCTCTTTTCCCTCTTAGCCTTCTCTGTCTCTTCTCCTCCTTCTTTCCTATTCTTTCATCTCTCCTTCTCCCTCGTCTTATTTATTAACCCTATCTCCCCTTCCTTCATTCCCTATTCTTTCTCTCTTTCATCTCTCTTTTTCATCTCATCATATTCACAGATCTTCTCTTGTTTAACGTTCCTCTCTCTATTTCCCTCTTAGCCCTCTCTGTCTCCCTCTCCCTCCTTCATTTCCTATTCTTTCATCTCTCCTTCTCCCCTCGTCTTATTTATTAACCCTATCTCCCCTTCCTTCATTCCCTATTCTTTCTCTCTTTCATCTCTCTTTTTCACCTCATCATATTCACAGATCTTCTCTTGGTTAACGTTCCTCTCTCTATTTCCTTCTTAGCCCTCTCTGTCTCCCTCTCCCTCCTTCATTTCCTATTCTTTCATCTCTCCTTCTCCCCTCGTCTTATTTATTAACCCTATCTCCCCTTCCTTCATTCCCTATTCTTTCTCTCTTTCATCTCTCTTTTTCATCTCATCATATTCACAGATCTTCTCTTGGTTAACGTTCCTCTCTCTATTTCCCTCTTAGCCCTCTCTGTCTCCCTCTCCCTCCTTCATTCCCTATTCTTTCATCTCTCCTTCTCCCCTCGTCTTATTTATTAAACCTATCTCCCCCTCCTTCATTCCCAATTCTTTCTCTCTTTCTCATCTCTCTTTTTTCATCTCATCATATTCTCAGATCTTCTCTTGGTTAACGTTCCTCTCTCTATTTCCCTCTTAGCCCTCTCTCTCTCCCTCTCCTCCTTCATTTCCTATTCTTTCATCTCTCCTTCTCCCCTCGTCCCTATTTATTAAACCTATCTCCCCCTCCTTCATTCCCTATTCTTTCTCTTTTCATCTCTCTTTTTCATCTCATCCTTTTTCACACAGATCTTCTCTTGGTTAACGTTCCTGTCTCTATTTCCCTCTTAGCCCTCTCTGTCTCCCTCTCTCTCCTTCATTTCCTATTCTTTCATCTCTCCTTCTCCCCTCGTCTTATTTATTAACCCTATCTCCCCCTCCTTCATTCCCTATTCTTTCTCTCTTTCATCTCTCTTTTTCATCTCATCATATTCACAGATCTTCTCTTGGTTAACGTTCCTCTCTCTATTTCCCTCTTAGCCCTCTCTTTCTCCTCTCCTCCTTCATTTCCCTATTCTTTCATCTCTCCTTCTCCCCTCGTCTTGTTTATTAACCCTATCTCCCCTCCTTCCTTCCCTATTCTTTCTCTCTTTCATCTCTCTTTTTCACCTCATCATATTCACAGATCTTCTCTTGGTTAACGTTCCTCTCTCTATTTCCCTCTTAGCCCTCTCTGTCTCCCTCTCTCTCCTTCATTCCCTATTCTTTCATCTCTCCTTCTCCCCTCGTCTTATTTATTAACCCTATCTCCCCCTCCTTCATTCCCTATTCTTTCTCTCTTTCATCTCATCATATTCACAGATCTTCTCTTGGTTAACGTTCCTCTCTCTATTTCCCTCTTAGCCCTCTCTTTCTCCCACTCTCTCCTTCATTTCTTATTCTTTCTCTCTTTCATCTATCTTTTTCACCTTGTTATATTTATGGGTTTTTTCTTAGGTAATGTCTCTCTATTTTCTTTTCCCTTTCGCTCTCTCTCTCTCTCTCTCTCTCTCTTTCGCTCTCTTTCATTTCTCTCTCCTTCTTTCCCTATTCTTTCTCTCCTTCTTTTTACGTTGTCATATTTACGGATCTTCTCTTGAGTAACCACCCTCTCTCTAATCCTCTTTCCATTTAGACCCTCTCTCTCTCTCTATCTCTCTCTTTCCTTCATTCCTTATTATTTCTCTCTTTCATCTCTCTTTTTCTCCTCGTTATATTTACGGATCATCTCTTGGATAACGTCTCTCTCTCACGCTATTCCACTCCCCCTCTCTCTTTCTTTCATCTCTTTTTTTCACTTCCTTTTTTTTTTTTCTCGATGTCCACTTGGATAAATTTGTACCTATCCTCTTCGTTTACATCTTCTTTCTCCCTTTCATCTCTCTTTTTACCTCATTAAATTCACCGATGTCCACTTGGATAATGCCTCTTTCTCTCTCCCAACTCTGTCAATTTTGGTTGTCATTCAACCCAAGCGAATCTTGCAAAATCTTTGGCCCTCGTTGTTTTCCAACGTCACTCACCTGTCAGTCCACCGGACAAATGTCGGCACACCGACTTACGTATTCGACTTATAATCACTTTTGCAATTTACTTTCAGTTAATTTGTTCGACCAACCAAAGAGAAAAGAAAATCTGACCGGAAAACGAAATTGGTACAAAAAACTTTTCTTTTCTTTTTTTTTTTTTTTCATTTCATTTTTGGTAATAATCGAATAAACATTAAAGACACTCACTAATCCCTGTGGTAATCATTGAAAATAGCCCTACATCAGCAGTGTTCTTTCTCACCCTTAGGAAAAAAATATACTTCTTTGTTATGTTAGATTTTACAAATACAGGGTACGTCAGAAACACCTCCCACATGTTAAATATCTCCCACATGTTAAATACCTACCACAAAAAATTGACAAAACGGACAAGGTAATTGCTAATAAACAAAATGATTTCAGTGTTGTTTAAACAAAGGGCTACCATTTTTATTCATTAGGTTTTAAAAATGTCATCCTCAAGATGTTGGCCTCTTGGCATAAACTCTTGTAGACAATTTCCAAAGTTTTCCATCACCCGGAAGTTCGAGGTCTTCCAGGTGGTTAACTTTTTTTGTTACACTGAAATTTTCAACCCGAGAGCGATATCGATTTGCTATTCGAAACAGCAATCATTTCCGACGTAACATGAAATAATGAAATGGTATAGCGACTGCTATGTTTTTCCACACCCACATTTAATTCGATAATAAATCAATACTGCCTTTCTATAGGACAATTTAGCCATTGCAGTCGTTGCTTTGAATTTTTCGGTTTTGAACTTGCTTACTTGTTTCGTTAGTACAAATTTAGCGATTGGTCAAATCTTAACCAATCACATATTTTAGTGCAGAAATCAACTTTTCCCGCGGTTTCACTGGCGGACTATCTGTAGCCTTAAATGAGGCAACTTTTTCGCAAGCCGCCAGTAGAGTCCATCAAATTTCGCCTGACAACACAATGACTTTACTCACAACATTTCAAACGCACACACAGACACAGAATTTTGTAATACATATATACATATCTCTCTGTGACTCAGCCAAGTTCAGTCAACCATTTCTCTAACACAACACACTTTCTGATCAATTGTATTCTTGTGTTATCTATACGATTAGTTCTAACATTGATTTCTGAACATTTTTCTCTAAAGAGAACTTTCTTTTGAACAATCAATCACAAATCAAAATACAGTAAAAGTGAAGCAACTTCTTTTCCCTTAATCTATACATTGAATACAAATTATTGTATATTTTGTTCTTGTAACTTATTTCAATATATACTTGTTGATTCAAATTTGGAGTTTTGTTGTTTTCTTGAATCGTTAATAATACAAAAAGTATATACGCTAAAGAACACGCATAACAATGGTATCTGGAAAGAAAAATGGTTAGACATGAACTAGATGAAGACATCATTACCACTTGCCTAAGTTTACTACCATCAGACAGGTGACAGTTTTAAATGTGGGAGGTATTTCTGTGGCACACTCTCTAATACTCACAGACCAATCTGAATTGCTAATTTTCTCAAGGATACCTTGGATAGACTTCAATATTTCTAAGAAGGCCTTGGTTTAGTTTGTTTTACTGTATATCAACCTCAATGGGTTATTTAATGCGACAAAATTTTTATTGCTGTTAATATTTTGCCCAAAAATATATTGCTGGTAATATTTTTTCAAAAATGTATTGCTGTTAATATTTTTTTAAATGTATTGCTGGTAATAATACATTATTACCAGGAATACATTTTTTTTTAAAAATATCATTTTTTCCTTCAAAAATTTATTGCTGGTAATAATTTTTTACAAAAATTTATTTCTGGTATTAAAACCTGTTTTTATACTTCCATAGTGTTTTGACCCCAGTTTGTGGGGTTAACTATTTGCCCATAGCTGGGACCATAACAGGGGCTACCACCCCGGATCAGGGTGGACCTGGGAACAGCAGCAATTAAGAGGTGGTTCCACGCTCCTCAAAACCTCCTGATCAGAGGCCTTGCTGTTGGACGTAGTTTATCGTCTTACACAAGACGCGGGTGTAGTTTATCGTTATACCCAGGACGGCTTTGTCGAAGGGCAGAGACCCGTCTCAAGAAACTGATTCCGTTTTTACGATGTCCACAGGGAATTTTTGCCCGAGCCTACGGGCTCGGTTACCCCACGATAAAACTCGGCCTTGTGCCACATCTTGCTGCGTGGGGCCGTGGATAAATATCTACCCAGGACGGTTTTCTAAGAAGGAACGCCGAAAACAGGACAGTATCTAACCAAATTAGGCAACAGTTTCTTCATTAACTTGGTGGGGGGGTCGATTTTTGTCACAGATATTTGCAGGAAATACTAATCATATTTCTTAGAACGGTTCAAATTTCCTTCGTACTCGTTGACCTTTTGGGAATTTTGAACCGAAGCTTTTAATCGATTCACGCGAGCGGATTGTTCTCATTTTTTTATAGCTGAATACCCCACCTTTATGTCGATGGTCCACTGAATCAGAATATGTGACATTCAGCTCTACCTAACCCAGGAATTGAAATCGCAACTGTTTACGAAATGCTTGTATCTTAAAACATATTGTTTGATATTTGATCCGCATTATTGTTAAATTCTTTTATTGTCAAGCTAAAATAATTTGATCTAAGATTGTGTTTTGTGTTTAGGAATAAAGTTGACGATTGCACAACATAGTACCAAACAATAGAGCCGGCTGAAAAGTACATAGGCTGACCAAGATGCTCTCATGAAATGTGACCATATGAGGCTTTGTTGCACCATCTCGATTGAAAGTATTAATTCCATCTTTAGTGTATGCCTGTAGCTTATTACTTGAATCTATCGCGAAAAGTTCTTCATTTTAAGCTATGTCATTTTCTTCCTCTTACTGGATATCTCCATGATCAAAATTAACATACTGTCCCGGAATTGGTAAATCAAATTCACGTGGTTGGTTGATGGAAATTGAAGTATAAGCGGATTTCATTTTAATCCTTTTTGTTATATCATTGAATTTTGAATGCACAAATAGAGGAATAGTTACTATGAAGCTTTTGTTTCATCCATGTCATTTAAATCACAAAACAAGAGATTCCTTTTTTTCTCTTTTGTCCATTGTCTTATTTCCTCAACAAAAAAAAACTGACTAGACCCTGTAGCGGGCCTACTTTTTTTTGTCCTGGTCCGCAAACTTTATTTCAAAATAGGATTAATATTTTAATACCAAGTCTCTTCAGGGTGTAGGTAATCATGACTCTCCACAAATTCTTTTTCTTTTAATTAATCCAGAAAATCTCTGTCTCTCCTGCTTCATATTAATTCTGCGTAAATGAAGCCATTTGATAAAGACATATCAAATGTAGAATCTGTTTGAAGTATTTGTGCCAAAAGATTCCTGGTGTACCGGAAGTTACATTAAAAGAGGCCATATTTACTGAACCTGGCCTTTGAAAACCTATTTCTGATTCAGAATTTGATTTACTTAAAAAGGTACGATGATTTTTCAATGACAAAAATAGAATTTCATGCAACATTTCCAAATAATACTTACTACCCAAAATTGAAATAATTCGTTACTTCAGAACCATAACACTTCCAGACACAATTAAAATAATTCGTTACCTCAGAACGATATCATTTCCAGATAAAATTCACACCCATGATACCGAAGTTGTGCAACAACCGCTCTGCAGACCTGATGCTTGCGACCGCCCCACAAGAATGAGAAAAGCAAACTCTCGAGTCCCTTCTTACGGTTCTTGTAGAAAGGAAGTTCAGCCAATCGATAAAGAATGAGAGGAAAGATGTACGAGACGAACGCTTCAGCTCAACCATTCACGGGCAACCGCCTTCGGAGCTAAGTCGATCCGACATTTGCCTGTACTTACAACCAATTCTTCTTCATATGGAGCTCGGGCCCGAACCGCGCTCCAAGAATGCAGACGGGTCCGTCAGCCCAACTAATGTGCCCCGGAAACGCGGCATCTTTCCAGGCACCTAAGCCGGAAGACTTGTGGTCAATCTTGATCCCCGTCAAGAGCCTTCTATACTACCTCAATGTCGCGGCAGCATGGCACGAAATGGATACCTAATCGAGGTACGCGGAAACATTGGCTCGAGAACCTCCAGGGACAGCGATTCCACGCCAGCTAACTTAGCCAGCGAAGGAGGAGGATCTCCAACGCCAAAGTATAGGGAACTGTCAGACCAACCGTGACAGCGCTAATTCGCACAACCGCTTTCCGCTCACCTGTACCACAGCACGGGGGTGTAGAGATACAGAAAATTGATCCACTTGCAGAATCCGGGTTTGAAACCGGCGACCTGCAGGTCAGTAGCCAGCTACTGATGGCCTACCCTATCGACAGATCCAAATTGATCAGCGCGGCTTGAACGTCGTTTTTTACACCCTCTAGGACTGTGTGCATCAGATGCAGTTTGCTCTGAATTGTTCGCCCCTTCACAACACAATTCTTCTCGACTCCCGACAAAATCTCGGTACCTGACTGCAAACACTCCATTAGGATCTTGTTCGAAATCTTTAACACTGTGTTAGGCAGTGTTATGGGATAATAATCAGCTAAATTCTTTTTCAACAGCCTGATCACACTCATGGAGATCCCGTCGACGATGAACCCCTGCTGGAACCAATTG
Organism: Acanthosepion pharaonis; assembly: GCA_903632075.3. NCBI lineage: Eukaryota > Metazoa > Mollusca > Cephalopoda > Sepiida > Sepiidae > Acanthosepion > Acanthosepion pharaonis. The sequence continues at coordinate 1,611,900 of CAHIKZ030003261.1, read as the reverse complement.
CTGAACACTACAGTCAGAATCGGCACAAAGATGTGCGACAGACTCAAATACAGCTCGTGAGGCAGACCATCAAGTCCCGCGGACTTAACACTGCCGACCCTTTTCAATGCCAATTAGAATTCGCCCTCTATGATCTCATCCTCACAGCTAGCCGCTTCAGTCGTTTCAAACCGAGGAAAATCAACCAAATAGCTACGAAATTCTTCGCCACAGACACCAGGTTCTTTGGTAAAATGGTTCTCTAAATGCTACCGAAACGCCTTGTATATATCTTTAGTTGACCTCAGAATTCTACCCACTCTGGAGTATCAATCTCCCGAACTATCGATCGTAAACTTAGCGAATTTCTTGCGCAATTCTGCACCCATATTCACAGCTTCGTTAGGCATCTTGTTTAACCTATGTCTAACTACCTTACCCCGGTAGCACTCGTTAGCCGCACGCTCCAGAGCCTGCCTAACTAAACCTATCTCTATGGAGTCCCCCACCCCCAGCCTTCGCCCGGGACAGACTCTCGAGAGTCTTTTCCTTATCTAGGGCGAGTTGTTGGCTATATTCGGTGGTGAAGTACCTAACACTCTCCTTAAGCCTCTTCCACCACTTATTCCCAATAACTGCCCCCACTAGTTCCTGTTGTACTAATCTAGTAGATGTTACCGGAAGTTCTACCTGTCCAGTAAAGACAAATTGAATTTCCATTGTCCAGCCATTCTAGACCTAGAACCTAGCGGGAATGTTAGATTCAAGGGCCTATACAAAGAGGGATGGAGACGAACTGAAACCCTCCCTGCACAGATCTATGGAAATTTTCAAGTTCTTGTGACCATCCTCAGATTCCGTCCGTCCGTCCTTCCTTCCTTCCTTCCGTCCTTACTTCCTTCCTTCCTACCCTGTTGTTGCTGCAGCTGCTCCAGTTGCTCCTGCTGCTACTTCCGCTGCACCTGTTGCTTCTGTTAACGTTGCACCTCCAGCGGCTGTTGCTGCTGTTTTGCCTGTTTCTTCGGCGAAACTGCCTTTTTTGGTGGAACATCTTGCTGGGGAGGAGGAGTAGCCGGCTTTTTCCCTTTCCTCACGACATCTTTCCACTCACTTGAGACACTGGGAGTCTGGCCAGTCATTTCTGCCACCACTACTGTTACTGCTGTTTTTGGTTCTGCTGGTGCTGATGCTACAGTTAGCTGGTGCCGGATTCTTCCCAGGGAAAATCTTTGATAAGTGGCCTGCAGCACCAGAGGACCAGCAGTGGGGGCGACGACCTCCCACGATCACAAAGATGTTGCGACCACAATAGGATAGTATGTCGGGGATATCCGTTGAACTCGGACCATTGTTATTTGCATGACAGTCTCCCGTTACTATGTCAGCCAGGCTGAAGGCAGCTGGGACATACCCGACCTGACCAAATCGGGAGAAAAAAAAACCAGTGGAACCTCCGTGAGAACCACGGGTAAAGTCACACTAGTCCTCGGGGTGGTCATGTGCTCCGTCTGCAGTAAACTGCCTCTTTGCCTCTTTTTCATACGCCACATATTCCATATGGCATTCGATGTCCTAGCAAGAACTTTTTCAGCGCTTTGTCCATTTTGTCCCTTCTGACGCCAATGACCCACCGTATTGTCACGTCGGTCGGCAGCAGGGAAATTGTCCAGTGCCTCGGGTATAGTGAGGAACAATTGAAAAAGAGGAAGAAAAAATATGAAGCCGACGGGGAGAGGACGAAGAAGAAAAAGAAAACAGATGAAGAAGAGAAAGAAAGAATATGAAGCCGACGGGGAGAGAACGAAGAAGAAAAAGAAAACAGATGAAGAAGAGGAAGAAAGGATATGAAGCCGACGGGGAGAGAACGAAGAAGAAAAAGAAAACAGATGAAGAAGAGGAAGAAAGAATATGAAGCCGACGGGGAGAGAACGAAGAAGAAAAAGAAAACAGATGAAGAAGAGGAAGAAAGAATATGAAGCCAACGGGGAGAGAACGAAGAAGAAAAAGAAAACAGATGAAGAAGAGGAAGAAAGAATATGAAGCCGACAAAGAAGAACGAAGAAGAAAAAAAAGAAAACAGATGAAGAAGAAGAAGAAAGAATATGAAGCCGACCGGGAGAGAACGAAGAAGAAAAAGAAAACAGATGAAGAAGAGGAAGAAAGAATATGAAGCCGACCGGGAGAGAACGAAGAAGAAAAAGAAAACAGATGAAGAAGAGGAAGAAAGAATATGAAAGGACGGGAGAAACGAAGAAGAAAAAAGAAAACAGATGAAGAAGAGAAAGAAAGAATATGAAGCCAAGAACGGGAGAGAAAAAAAGAAGAAAAAGAAAACAGATGAAGAAGAAAGAAGAAGAATATGAAGAAGACCAGGAGAGAACGAAGAAGAAAAAAAAAAAGATGAAGAAGAGGAAGAAAGAATATGAAACCGACGGGGAGAGAACGAAGAAGAAAAAGAAAAACAGATGAAGAAGAAGAAGAATATGAATATGAAGAACGAAGAAGAGAACGAAGAAGAAAAATGAAAACAGATGAAGAAGAAGAAGAAAAGAAAAGATGAAGAAGCCGAAGAAGAGAGAGAAGACGAAGAAGAAAAGAAAAAGATGAAGAAAGAAGAAGAATATGAAGCCGACAGGGAGAGAACGAAGAAGAAAAGAAAACAGATGAAGAAGAGGAAGAAAAAAGAATATGAAGAACGACAGGAAAAGAACGAAGAAGAAAAAGAAAACAGATGAAGAAGAGGAAGAAAAGAATATGAAGAAAGACAGGGAGAGAACGAAGAAGAAAAAAGAAATGAAACAAGAAGAAAGAAAAGAATATAAGCCGACGGGGAGAGAACGAAGAAGAAAAAGAAAACAGATGAAGAAGAAGAAAGAAAGAATATGAAAAGAACAGGGAAGATAGAAGAAGAAAAAAAACAGAATTGAAGAAAAGGAAGAAAGAAGAAGAAGAAGACGAAAGAACGAAAAAGAAAAGAAAACAGAAGAAGAAGAAGAAAAGAAAAAAGAAAACAAGATAGAAGAAGAAGAAAACAGATGAAGAAGAGAAATGAAGAATATGAAGCCAACAGGGAGAACGAAGAAGAAAAAAAACAGATGAAGAGGAAGAAAAGAATATGAAGCCGAACCGGAAGAACGAAGAAGAAAAAAAAAGATGAAGAAGAGGAAGAAAGAATAAGAAGACAACGGGAGAAAAGAAGAAGAAAAAGAAAACAGATGAAGAAGAGAAGAAAGAATATGAAAGCCGACGGGAGAGAACGAAGAAGAAAAACAAAATGATAGAAGAGGAAGAAAGACGAAACCAACAGGAAGAACGAAGAAGAAAAAAAAACAGATGAAGAAGAAAAAGAAAATATGAAGATAGAAGGGAAGAAACGAAGAAGAAAAGAAAATGAAGATGAAGAAGAAAAAGAATGAAAACCAACAAAAGAACGAAGAAGAAAAGAAAACGAAGAAGAAAAGAACAGGAAGAAAGAAGAAGAAGAAAGAAGAAGAAAAAAGAAAAAGAAGACAGAAGAAGAAAAAATATAAAAAGAAAACAGAAGAACGAAGAAGAAAAAAAAGAAAACAGATGAAGAAGAAAGAAAAGAATAAGAAGAACAGAAGATAACGAAGAAGAAAAGAAGAAGAAGAAGAAGAAAAGAAAAAGAACATGAAGAACGAAGAAGAAGAAGAAGATTTTCTGAAGAAAAAGAAAAATGAAGATAGAAGAACGGGAAGAAGACGAAGAAGAAAAAGAAAACATGAAGAAGAGAAGAAAACAAGAAGACGACGAAGAAAAAGAAGAAAAAAGAAAATAGATGAAGAAGAAGAAGAAAGAATAAAAAGGAACAGGAAGATAGAAGAAGAAGAAAAAAAACAGAAGAAAAGAGAAAGAAAGAATATAGAAACGGGGAAGAACGAAGAAGAAAAGAAAACAGATGAAGAAGAGGAAGAAAGAATATGAAGCCAACGGGGAGAGAACGAAGAAGAAAAAGAAAACAGATGAAGAAGAAGAAAAGAATATAAAGACAACGGGGAAGAACGAAAAAAGAAAAGAAAAAGATGAAGAAGAAGAAGAAAGAATAGAAGAAAACAGAGAAGAAGACGAAGAAAAAAAGAAAACAGATGAAGAAGAAGAAGAAAGAAGAAGAAGAACAACGGGGAGAGAACGAAGAAGAAAAAGAAAACGAAGATGAAGAAGAAGAAAGAAAAGAATATGAAGAAACGGGAGAGAACGAAGAAGAAAAAGAAAACAGATGAAGAAGAAGAAGAAAGAATATGAAGCCAACCGGAAGAACGAAGAAGAAAAGAAACAGATGAAGAAGAAAAGAAAAGAAGAATAAGAACGGGGAAAGAACGAAGAAGAAAAAGAAAAAGATGAAGAAGAAGAAAAAGAATATAAAGAAAAATTTCAAGAAGAACGAAGAAAAAGAAAACAGATGAAGAAGAGGAAGAAAAAGAATATGAAGAAACGGGAGAAACGAAGAAGAAAAGAAGATGAAGAAGAGAAGAAAAGAATATGAAGATAGAAGGGAGAGAACGAAGAAGAAAAAGAAAACAGATGAAGAAGAGGAAGAAAGAATATAAAGCCAAAAAGAAGAGAACGAAGAAGAAAAAGAAAAAGATGAAGAAGAAAAAGAAAGAATATAGAAGACCGGGAGAGAACGAAGAAGAAAAAGATGAAGATAGAAGAAGAAGAAGACCGAAGAAGAAAACGAGATGAAGAAAGAAGAAAAGAAGAAGAGAAAAAGAAAAGGAAGAAGAAGAAGAAGAAGAAGATGAAGAAGAAAAGAAAAAAACAGATAGAAGAAGAAGAAGAAGAATAAAAGAAAAACAGATAGAAGAAGAAGAAGAAGAAAAAAGAAAAAAGATGAAGAAGAGAAAACGAAGAAGAAAAGAAAGAAGACCAAGAAGAAGAAGAAGAAGAAAAAAGAAAACAGATGAAGAAGAGAAAGAAAAAATAGAAGATAGACCGGGAGAACGAAGAAGAAAAAGAAAACAGATGAAGAAGAAGAAGAAAGAATATGAAGATAGAAGGAGAGAACGAAGAAGAAAAAAGAAAACAGATGAAGAAGAGAAAAGAAAAGAAATGAAGCCGACCAAGAAGAACGAAGAAGAAAAAAAAAGAAAACAAGAAGAAGAAGATAGAAGAAGAACGAAAAAGAACATGAAGAAAAGAAAACAGAAGAAGAAGAAAGAAAAGAAGAAGAAGAAGAAGAAGAAATGAAGAAAAAGAAAAACAGAAGAAGAAGAAGAAGAAGAAAGCCAACGGGAAAAACGAAGAAGAAAAAGAAAAAGATGAAGAAGAGGAAGAAAGAATAAGAACATGGAGAGAACGAAGAAGAAAAAAGAAAACAGATGAAGAAGATGAAGAAAGAATAAGAAGAACGGGGAAGAAAAGAAAAAAAAAAACAGAAGAAGAAGAAAAAGAAAGAATATAAAAAGAAACGAAGAAGAAAAGAAAACAGATGAAGAAAAGGAAGAAAATATGAAGAAGAAACAGAAGAACGAACAAAAGAAAAAGAAAACAGAAGAAGAAGAAGAAGAAAAAAATGAAAAGATGAAGAAGAAGAAGACGAAGAAGAAAAAGAAACAGAAAAAGAAGAAGACGAAGAAAAAATATGAAGCCAACGGGGAAGAAGACGAAGAAGAAAAGAAAACAGATGAAGAAGAGAAGAAGAATAAGAATAAAAAGGAAGAATGAAGAAGAAAAAGAAAAGACGAAGAAGAAAAAAAGAATATGAAGATAGAAGAAGAAGAAGAAGAAAGAAAACAGATGAAGAAGAGGAAAGAAGAATATAAGAAGAAGGAAGAGAACGAAGAAGAAAAGAAAAAAAGATGAAGAAGAGGAAGAAAGAATATGAAGCCGAACGGGAAGAAACGAAGAAGAAAAAGAAAACAGATGAAGAAGAGGAAGAAAAAGAAGAAGAAGAAAGAAAAAGAACGAAGAAAAAAGAAAAAGAAGAAGAAAAGAAGAAAGAAAATGAAGATAGAGAAGAAGAAGAAAAGAAAGAAAACAGATGAAGAAAAAAGAAAAAAAGAGAAGAAGAAGAAGAAGAAGAAGATGAAGAAAAGAAGAAAGAAGATAGAAGAAGAAGAAGAAAAAGAAAACAGATGAAGAAGAAGAAGAAGAAAGAATATGAAGAAGACAGGAAAGAACATGAAGAAAAAAAAAGATGAAGAAGAAGAAGAAAAAGAATATGAAGATACCGGGAGAGAAGAAGAAGAAAAAGAAAAAGATGAAAGAAGAAGAAAAGAAAATGAAGAAGAAGACGAGAGAAGAAGAAGAAAAAGAAAAAGAAGAAGAAGAAGAAGAAGAAAGAAGAAAGACCGAAAAGAACGAAGAAGAAAAGAAAACAGATGAAGAAGAAGAAGAATATAAGAAAAAAAAGATAAAAGGAGAAGAACCAGAAGAAGAAAAGAAAAACAGAAGATAGAAGAAGAAGAAAAAGAAGAAAAAAAAACAGAAGGAGAAGAAGAAGAAGAAAAAAAAAACAACGATGAAGAAGAAGAAGAAGAAGAGAATAAGAAAAGAAACCCAAGAGAACGAAGAAGAAAAAGAAAACAGATGAAGAAGAAGAAGAAAATGAAGAAGAAAAGAGAGAAGAAAGAAGAAGAAAAGAAAACAGAAGAAGAAAAGAAAGAATATAAGAAGACCGGGAAGAACGAAGAAAAAAAGAAAACAAGATAGAAGAAGAAGAAGAAAGAAGAAAAAGAAGACGAGAGAGAGAAGAAGAAGAAAAAGAAAACAGAAGAAAAGAAGAAAAAGAATATGAAGAACAGAAGAGAAGAAGAAGAAAAAGAAAACAGAAGAAGAAGAGGAAGAAAGAAAAGAACATGAAGAACGAAGAAGAAAAGAAAACAGAAGAAGAAAAGAAAGAATATGAAGAAGACCGGAAGAAGAACGAAGAAAAAGAAAACAGATGAAGAAGAAGAAGAAGAATATGAAAGACCGGGAAAACGAAGAAAAAAAAAAAAACAGATGAAGAAGAAGAAGAAAAGAATAGAAGCCGAAGATAGAAGAAGAAGAAGAAAAAGAAAAAAGATGAAGAAGAAAAGAAGAAGAAGAACCGACCGGGAAGAACAAGAAGAAAAAAAAAGAAGAAGAAGAAGAAGAAAAGAATATGAAGATAGAAGAAGAGAAGAAGAAGAAGAAAAAAAAAATATGAAGAAGAAGAAGAAGAAGAAGAATAAGAAATGAAAAAGAGAAGAAGAAGAAGAAAAAGAAAAAGAAGATGAAAAGAAGAAGAAGAAGAAGATGAAGAAGAAAAAGAAAAAGAAGAAGAAAAAGAAAAAGAGATGAAGAAGAAAAGAAAGAATATGAAGATAGACCGGGAAGAAGAAGAAGAAGAAAAAAAAACAGATGAAGAAGAAGAAGAAGAAAAGAATATGAAGATAGAAGAAGAAGAAGAAAAAGAAAAAGACATGAAGATAGAAGAAGAAAAGAATAAAAAAACCGAAGAGAAGAAGAAGAAGAAAAAAAAAAAGAATGAAGAAGAAGAAGAAAGAAAGAAGAAGAAAAAGAAGAACGAAGAAGAAAAGAAAAGATGAAGAAGAAGAAAAGAAAAGAATATGAAGACCGAAGAAGAACGAAGAAGAAGAAGAAAAAAACAGATGAAGAAGAAGAAGAAAAGAAGAAGAAGAAGAAAAAAAAGAAGAAAAAGAAGAAAAAGATGAAGAAGAAGAAGAAAAGAACAGAAGATAGAAGAAGAACGAAGAAGAAAAAGAAAAAAGAATGAAGAAGAAGAAGAAGAAGAAAGAAGAAGAAAAAGAACGAAGAAGAAAAAGAAAAAAAAGATGAAGAAAAAAAGAAAGAATAAAGAAGAAAAGAACAGGAAAAAACGAAGAAGAAAAAAAAAAGAAGAAGAAGAGGAAGAAAAAGAATATGAAGATAGAAGAAGAGAAGACGAAGAAGAAAAAAAAACAGATGAAGAAGAAGAAGAAGAAGATGAAGAATACCGAACATGAAGAAGAAGAAGAAAACAGATGAAGAAGAAAGAAGAAAAGAAGAAGAAGAAGACGACCGGGAAAACAAAGAAGAAAAAGAAAAAGATGAAGAAGAAAAAAAGAATATGAAGATAGAAGAAGAAGAAAAGAAGAAGAAAAAAAGAAAAAGATGAAGAAGAAGAAAGAAGAAAAAGAAGATGGAAGATAGAAGAAGAAGAAGAAGAAAAAAAGAAAAAGATGAAGAAGAAGAAGAAGAAGAAGAAAAGCTGACTGAAGAGAGAAGAAGAAGAAGAAAAGAAAAAAGATGAAATAGAAGATAGAAAGAAGAAGAAGACGAAGAAGAAAGAACGAAGAAGAAAAAGAAAAAGATGAAGAAGAAGAAGAAAAGAAATGAAGATAGAAGAAGAAGAAGAAGAAGAAGAAAGAAAATGAAGATAGAAGAAGACGAAGAAGAAAAAGAACATGAAGATAGAAGAAGAAGAAGACGAAGAAGAAAAAAAAAAAATAGAAAAGAAGAAAAAGAAAGAATGATGAAGAAAAAGAAAAAACGAAGAAAAGAAAAAAAGAGATGAAGAAGAAGAAGAAAGAATATGAAGATACCAGGAGAGAACGAAGAAGAAAAAAAAAACAAGATAGAAGAAGAAGACGAAGAAAGAAGAAGAAGCCGAAGAAGAAGAGAACGAAGAAGAAAAAAAGAAGAAGAAGAAGAAGAAGAAGAAAGAATATGAAGAACCGGGAAGAAAGAAAAGAAAAAAGAAAACAGATGAAGAAGAAGAAGAAAGAATAAGAAGAAGCCGAAGAAGAAGAGAAGAAGAAGAAGAAAAAGAAAAGAGATGAAGAAGAAGAAGAAGAATATGAAGAAGAAGAGAAGAAGAAGAAGAAAGAAAAAGACGAAGAAGAAGGAAGAGAAGAAGAAGAAGACTGAAGAGAAAAAAGAAAAAAAGATAGAAGAAGAAGAAGACGAAGAAGAAAAAGAACATGAAGATAGAAGAAGAAGAAGAAGAAGAAGAAAGAACATGAAGATAGAAGAAGAAGAAGACGAAGAAGAAAAAGAACATGAAGATAGAAGAAGAAGAAGAAGAAGAAAAAAAAGATGAAAGAACGAAGAAGAAAAAGAAAACAATGAAGAAGAAGAAGAAGAAAGAAAAAGAAACATAAGAGAAAAGCAGAAGAAGAAGAAGAAGAAGAAAAGAATATGAAGATAGAAAGGAGAAGACGAAGAAGAAAAAGAAAAGAGAAGAAGAAGAAAGAAAGAATATGAAGAAGACCAGGAGAGAACGAAGAAGAAAAAGAAAAGATGAAGAAGAAAAGAAAAGAATATGAAGAAGAAGAAGAAGAAGAAGAAGAAAAAAAACAGAAGAAGAAGAAGAAGAAGAAAGAAGAAGAAAAGAACGAAGAAGAAGAAGAAAAAGAAGAAGAAGAAAAAAAGAATATGAAGCCGACCGAAAAAGAACAAGAAGAAAAGAAAAAGATGAAGAAGAAGAAGAAGAAAGAAGAAGAAGAAGACGAAGAACGAAGAAGAAAAAGAAAAGAAGAAGAAGAAGAAGAAGAAAGAATATGAAGATAGAAGAAGAAGAAGAAGAAAAGAAAAAACAAGAAGATAGAAGAAAGAAGAATAAGAAAAGTGACCATGAAGAAAGAAGAAGAAGAAAACAGAAGAAGAAGAAGAAGAAAAAGAAAAGAACCGGGAGAGAAGATAGAAGAAGAAACAGATGAAGAAGAAGAAGAACATGAAGATAGAAGAACGAAGAAGAAAAAGAAAACAAATGAACAAGAGGAAGAAGAAGAAGAAGAAGACCGAGAAGAAGAAGAACGAAGAAGAAAAAAGAAAAAGAAGAAGAAGAAGAAAAAGATAGAAAGAAAAGAAGCCGAAGAAGAAGACGAAGAAGAAAGAAGAGAAAAGATGAAGAAGAAGAAGAAGAAGAAAAAGAAAAGAAATATGAAGATAGAAGAAGAAGAAAAAAAAAGAAGAAAAGAAGAGGAAGAAGAATAGAAGAAGAAGAAGAAGAAGAAGAAGAAAAAAAACAGAACAAGAAGATAGAAGAAAGAATATGAACGACCAGAGAAGAAACGAAGAAGAAAAAAACAAAACAGATGAAGAAGAAAGAAGAAAAATAAAAACAAATACAGACAAAGAAGAACAGAGAAGAAGAAAAAGAAAGATGAAGAAGAAGAAACGAAGAAAAGAAAATGAAGATAGAAGAAGAAGAAGATGAAGAAGAAAAAAGAAACAGAAGAAAAAGAAGAAGAAGAAGACGAAGAAGAAAAAGAAATATGAAGATAGAACGAAGAAGAAAAGAAAAAGAAAAGAAAAGAAGAAAGAAGATGAAGAAGACGAAGAGAAAAGAAGAAAAAGAAAAAGATGAAGAAGAAGAAGAAAAGAATATGAAGATAGAAGAAGAAGAAGAAGAAGAAGAAGAAAAGAGGAAAACAGAAGAAGAAGAAGACGAAGAAGAAGAAGAAAAGAACATGAAGAAGAGAAGAAGAAGAAGAACGAAGAAGAAAAAAAAAACATGAAGAAGAAGAAGAAGAAAAGAATATAAGAAAAAGAACGAAGAAGAAAAAGAAAAAGATGAAGAAGAAAAAAAGAATATGAAGATAGAAGAAGAAGAAGAAGAAGAAAAAAAATAGAAGAAGAAGAAGAAGAAGACGAAGAAGAAAAGAACCAGGGAGAACGAAGAAGAAAAGAAAAACAGATGAAAAGAAGAGAAGATAGAAAGAAGAAGAAGAACCAGAAAAGAACGAAGAAGAAAAGAAAACAGAAGAAGAAGAAAGAAAGAAGAAAAAAGAAAAAAGAAGAAGAAGAAGACAGATGAAGAAGAAGAAGAAAAGAACATGAAGATAGAAGAAGAACGAAGAAGAAAAAGAAAAAAGATGAAGACGAAGAAGAAAAAGAAGATGAAGCGACCGGGAAGATAGAAAAGAAGAAAAGAAAAGAAGAAGAAGAAGAAGAAGAAAAGAACATGAAGATAGAAGAAGACGAAGACGAAGAAGAAAAAAAATAGATGAAGAAGAAGAAAAGAAAAAAGAAGATGAAGAAGAAGAAAAAGAAAAGATGAAGAAGAAGAAGAAAGAAATATGAAGATAGAAGAAGAAGAAGAAAAAGAAAAAAAAGAAGATAGAAAGAAGATGAAACCGGAAGAAGAAGAAGAAGAAGAAAAGAAGATGAAGAAGAAGAAGAAGAAGATAGAAGAAGAAAGAACATGAAGAAGAAAAAGAAAACAAGATGAAGAAGAAGAAGAAAAGAATATGAAGCCGACCAAGAAGAAGAAGAAGAAGAAAGAAAAAGAAAACAAGATGAAGAAGAAGAAGAAGAATATGATGAAGACCAGGAAGAAGAAGAAGAAGAAAAAAAAAATAGATGAAGAAGAAGAAGAAGAAAAAGAAAAAGCCGACATGGAAGAACGAAGAAGAAAAAAAGAAGAAGAAGAAGAAAAAGAAGAAAAGAACATGAAGAAGAAGACGAAAGAAGAAGAAGAAGAAAAAAACAGATGAAGAAGAAGAAGAAGAAGACGAAGAGAGAAAAAGAAAAACGAAGATAGAAGAAGAAGAAGACGAAGAAGAAGAAAAGAAGAAAGAAGAAAAGAAAGAAGAAGAAGAAGAAGAAGAAAAAAACTGAAGAACAAGATAGAAGAAGAACAAGACGAAGAAGAAAAAAGAAATATGAAGATAGAAGAAGAAGAAGAAGAAGAAGAAAAACATGAAGATAGAAGAAGAAGAAGAGAAGAAGAAAAGAAAGAAAAAGAAGAAGAAAAAAGAAGAAGAAGAAGAAGAAGAAGAAAGAACAAGAAGATAGAAGAAGAAGAAGAAAAGAAGAAAGAAGAAGATGAAGAAGAAGAAGAAGAAAGAAGAAGAAGAAGAAAAGAAGAAGAAGAAGAAAAAAGAAGAAGAAGAAGAAGAAGATGAAGAAGAAAAAGAAAGAAGAAAGATAGAAGAAGAAAACAGAAGAAGAAAAGAAAGAAGACGAAGAAGAAAAAGAACGAAGAAGAAAAGAAAAAAGAAGAAGAGGAAGAAGAAGAAGAAAAAAAGAAAAGAAGAAGAAGAAGAAGAAGAAGAAGAAAGAAAAAAAAGAAGCCAAGGATAGAGAACGAAGAAGAAAAGAAAAAGATGAAGAAGAGGAAGAAGAAGAAGAAGACGAAGAGGAAAAAAGAAAGAAAAAAGAAACAGATGAAGAAGAAGAAGAAAGAATAAAATGAAGAGGAAGAGAGAAGAAGAAAAAGAAGAAGAAGAAGAAGAAAGAAAACAAGAAGACGAAAGAAAGAACGAAGAAGAAGAAGAAAAGATGAAAAGAAAAAGAAGAAGATAAAAGAAGAAGACGAAGAAGAAAAAAGAAGAAAAAAGAACAGATGAAAAAGAAAGAAGAAGAAAGAAGAAAGGAAAAAAAGAAAGAAGAAAAAGAAGAATAAGAAGACGAAGAAGAAAAGAATATGAAGAACGGAAGAAGAAGAAGAAGAAAAAGAAAACAGATGATAGAAGAAGAAGAAGAAGAAGAAGAAGATGAAAAAGAACAAAAGAAAAAGAAAAAGATGAAGACGAAGAAGAAAAGAATGAAGAAGAAGAAGAAGAAGACGAAGAAGAAAAGAACAGATGAAGAAGAAGAAGAAGAAGACGAAGAAGAAGAAGAAGATGAAGAAGAAGAAAAAAAAGACCAAGAAGAAAAGAAAAAGAAAAGAAAGAAAGATAGACCCAAGAAGAAGAAGAAGAAAAAACAAAACAGATGAAGAAGAACAAGAAAAGAATATGAAGATAGAAGAAGAAGAAGACGAACAAGAAAAAAGAAAAACAAGATGAAGAAGAAGAAGACGAAGAAAAACCCATAACCAGAAGAAGAAGACGAAGAAGAAAAAAAAAAATGAAGATAGAAGAAGAAGAAAAGAAAAAGAAAAAGATAAGATAAAGACGAAGAAGAAAAAGAAAACAAGAAAAGAAGAAGAAGAAAGAAAAAGAAGATAGAAGGGAAAACGAAGAAGAAAAGAAATGAAGAAGAAGAAGAAAGAATATGAAGACGAAGAAGAAGAACAGAAGAAGAAAATTAGATGAAGAAGAAGAAGAAGAAAAAAGAAGCCAGGAAGAAACGAAGAAGAAGAAGAAGAAGAAGACAAGAAGAAGAAAAATATAAGGAAGAAGGGAGAGAAGAAGAAGAAGAAAACAGATGATGAAGATAGAAGAAGAATATGAAGACGAAGAGGAAAGAGAATGAAGAAGAAAAGAAAAAACAGAAAAGAAGAAGAAGAAAGAAGAAGAAAGAAGAAGAAGAAGAAGAAAAAGAAACAGAAGAAGAAGAAGAAGAAGAAGAATATGAAGATAGAAGAGAAACGAAGAAGAAAAAAAAAACAGAAGAAGAAGAAAGAAGAATATGAAGACGAAGAAGAAAAAGAAGAAAGGAACAAAGAGAAGAAGAAGACGAAGAAGAAAAAGAATATGAAGATAGAAGAAGAGAAGAGAAAGAAGAAAAAAGAAAACAGATGAAGAAGAAGAAGAGAAGAAGAAGAAGACCAGGAAGAACAAGAAGAAGAAAAAGAAAAGAGATGAAGAAGAAGAAGAATAAGAACATGAAGATAGAAGAAGAAGAAGAAAACAGAAGAAAAAGAAGAAGAAAAGAAGAAAAGAACGAAGAAGAAAAGAAACATGAAGAAGAAGAAGAAGAATATGAAGAAGAAAGAGAAGAAGAAGAAAAAGAAAAAGAAGAAAAAGAAAGAAAATAGAAGATGAAGAAGAAGAAAAGTAGAAGAAGAAGAAGAAAAAGAACAAGAAGAAGAAGAAGAAAGACGAACAAGAAAAGAAGAAAAAGAAAACAAGATAGAAGAAGAAGAAAGAATAAGAAGAAAAAACCCGAGAAGAAGAAAAAGAAAAAAGAAGATGAAGAAGAAGAAGAAAGAATATGAAGCCGACCGGAAGAAGAAGAAGAAGAAAATGAAGACGAAGAAGAAAAAAGAAAGAAATGAAGAAACTGGGAAGAACGAAGAAGAAAAAGAAAAAGATGAAGAAGAGGAAGAAAGAATAGAAGCCGAAGACCAAAAGAAAAATGAAGAAAAGGAAACAGATGAAGAAGAAGAAGAAAAGAATATGAAGATAGAGAAGAGAACGAAGAAAGAAGAAAAGAAAACAGATGAAGAAGAAGAAGAAGAATATGAAGAAGAAAGAAGAAGAAGAAAATCAGAAAAAGAAGAAGAAGAAGAAAGAATATGAAGAGACTGGGAGAGAAAACGAAGAAGAAAAAAAAAAAAAGAAGAAGAAGAAAGAAGAAGAATAAGAAGAAGAAAAAAAAAGAAGAAGAGAAAGAAGAAAAGACGACAGAAGAAGAAGAAAAGAAACAGATAGAAGAAGAAGAAGACGAAGAAGAAGAAAAAAAAAAAAAAAGAAACAGATGAAGAAGAGGAAGAAAAGAATATGAAAAAACGAAACGAAGAAAAAGAAAACAGATGAAGAAGAGGAAGAAAAGAAAAGAAGCCGAAGATAGAAGAAGAAGAAAAAGAAAACAAGAAAAAAGAAAACAGAAGAAAGAAGAAGAAGAAAAAGAATATGAAAGAAGAAAAGAGAAAAGAAGAAAAAGAAAAAGATGAAGAAAGAAGAAGAAAATGAATATGAAGAAACCAAGAAGAAAAAGAAAAAAAAAAAAGAAAAAGAAGAAGAAGAGGAAGAAGAAGAAAAGAAAGATGAAGAAGAAGAAGAACGAAGAACGAAAAAGAAAAAAAGAAAAGAAAAGAAGAAAGAATATGAAGCCGACCAGGGAGAGAAAGAAGAAGAAAAAAGAAAGAAGAAGAAGAAGAAGAAAAGAAATATGAAGATACCGAAGAAGAACGAAGAAGAAAAAGAAAACAGATGAAGAAGAAAAAGAAGAATAAGAAGAAGACCGGAAGAAGAAACGAAGAAGAAAAAAAAAAAAAGAAGAAGAAAGAAGATGAAGAAGAAAAAAAGAACGAAGAAGAAGAAAAACAGATGAAGAAGAAGAAGACTAAGAAGCTGAAAGAAACGAAGATAGAAAAGAAAAAAGATGAAGAAGAAAAAAGAATATGAAGAAGAAGAAGAAAAAAAAAAAAAACAGATGAAGAAGAGGAAGAAAAGAATAAGAAGCCGACCGGGAGAGAACGAAGAAGAAAAAAAGAAAACAGATGAAGAAGAAGAAAAAGAATATGAAGCCGACCGGGAGAGAAAGAAGAAGAAGAAAAAGATGAAGATAAACAGAAAGAAGAGGAAGAAAGAAGAAAGAAGATGAAGAAGAGGAAGAGAAAAAAGAAAAAACGAAAACAAGATGAAGAAGAGGAAGAAAAAGAATATGAAGATAGAAGAAGAAGAAAAAGAAGAAAAAAAAAGATGAAGAAGAAGAAGAAAAGAATATGAAGATAGAAGAAGAAGAAGGACGAAGAAGAAAAAGAAAAAAGATGAAGAAGAAGAAAAGAAAGAATATGAAGCCGACCGGGAGAGAAACGAAGAAGAAAAAAGAAAACAGATGAAGAAGAGGAAGAAAAGAAGAAGAAGAAGACCAGGAAGAAAAACGAAGAAGAAAAAGAAGAAGACGAAGAAGAAAAAGAACAAAAGAAGATAGAAGAAGAAGAAGAGAGAACGAAGAAGAGAAAAGAAAAAGATGAAGAAGAGGAAGAAAAAAATAAGAAGAACAAGAGAACGAAGAAGAAAAAGAAAACAGATGAAGAAGAAGAAGAAAGAATATGAAGCCGACCGGGAGAGAACGAAGAAGAAAAAGAAAACAGATGAAGAAGAGGAAGAAAGAATATGAAGCCGACCGGGAGAGAACGAAGAAGAAAAAGAAAACAGATGAAGAAGAAGAAGAAAGAATATGAAGCCGACCGGGAGAGAACGAAGAAGAAAAAGAAAACAGATGAAGAAGAAGAAGAAAGAATATATGAAGCCGACCAAAGAGAAACGAAGAAGAAAAAGAAAACAGATGAAGAAGAAAAAAAGAAAAGAAGAAGACAGGGAGAAGAAGAAAAGAAAAAAAAGAAAACAGATGAAGAAGAGAAGAAAGAAGAATGAAAAGAAGAAAGAAGAGAAGGAAGAAGAAAAAAAAACAGATGAAGAAGAAGAAGAAAAGAATAGAAGCCGACCGAGAAACGAAGAAGAAAAAGAAAACAGATGAAGAAGAAGAAAAAGAATATAAAGAAGAAGACGAAGAAGAAGAGAAAAAGAAGAAGAAGAAGAAAGAAGAAGAAAAAGAAAGAATATGAAGAAAGAAGAGGAAGAACAAGAAGAAGAAGAAAACAGATGAAGAAGAAAAGAAGAAGAAGAAGAACGACCGGGAAGAAAAAGAAGAAAGAAAAGAAACCGAGAGAAGAAAGAAGAAGAAAAGACGAATATGAAAAAACCGGGAGAGAACGAAGAAGAAAAAGAAACAGATGAAGAAGAAGAAGAAAAGAATATTAAGCCGACCGGGAGAAGAACGAAGAAGAAAAAAAAAAACAGATGAAGAAGAAGAAGAAAGAATATGAAGAAGACCAAGAAAACGAAGAAGAAAAAAGAAAACAGATGAAGAAGAAAAAAGAAAGAGAATATGAAGAAGAAAAAGACCGGGAAGAAGAAGAAAGAAAAGAAAACAGAAGAAGAAGAAGAAGAAAGAAGAAGAAAAGAAATACGAAGAAGAAAAAGAAGATGAAGAAGAAGAAAGAATAATGAAGATAGAAGAAGAAGAAGATGAAGAAGAAGAAGAAAAGAAAGAGAACGAAGAAGAAAAAAGAAAACAGATGAAGAAGAAGAGGAAAAAGAATATGAAGCCGACCGGGAGAGAACGAAGAAGAAAAAGAAAACAGATGAAGAAGAAGAAGAAGAGAACGAAGAAGAAAAAGAAACAGATGAAGAAGAGGGAAGAAAAGGATGAAAGCCGACCGGGAGAGAACGAAGAAGAAAAAGAAAACAGATGAAGAAGAAGAAGAAAGAATATGAAGCCGACCGGGAGAGAACGAAGAAGAAAAAGAAAACAGATGAAGAAGAAGAAGAAAGAATATGAAGCCGACCGGGAGAGAACGAAGAAGAAAAAGAAAACAGATGAAGAAGAAGAAAAAGAAAAAGAACCGGGAGAGAACGAAGAAGAAAAAGAAAACAGATGAAGAAGAAGAAGAAAGAATA
The DNA here is from genome assembly GCA_903632075.3 of Acanthosepion pharaonis. NCBI lineage: Eukaryota > Metazoa > Mollusca > Cephalopoda > Sepiida > Sepiidae > Acanthosepion > Acanthosepion pharaonis. The sequence goes on along the minus strand of CAHIKZ030003261.1, from coordinate 1,594,915 downwards.
TGAAGCCGACCGGGAGAGAACGAAGAAGAAAAAGAAAACAGATGAAGAAGAAGAAGAAAGAATATGAAGCCGACGGGGAGAGAACGAAGAAGAAAAAGAAAACTGATGAAGAAGAGGAAGAAAGAATATGAAGCTGACCGGGAGAGAACGAAGAAGAAAAAAAAATCAGATGAAGAAGAGGAAGAAAGAATATGAAGCTGACCGGGAGAGAACGAAGAAGAAAAAAAAAGAATGAGTGTAAACAAGGAAAATGAAATATGACGAAAGAGTCGAACAAGTCAGAGAAAAAAGTAACAAAAAAAATTTACAGACATGCAATTGAAAGGAAAACAAAGTCAGAACACAGAGAAGAATTTATTAATTGTATCAATTGGAACTAGAATATCGCAATTTGACAGACGGGAAAGATTTTTATTGTTGATAGACGACTATCATGAAAAAATTACAAGATACTGTTAACATTGGTGAAAAAATATGTCTAAATAAAAATCGGTTAAAAAAAACATATCGTTTCAAACAAAAAAAAACTTTATGAAAATAATAATCTGTGTAAAAATAACGAAAGAAAATGAGTACGCGGAGTAACGTGACTTTGATTGGTAACTTCAGTAACACTGTTATCGTGTTGTTATTGTTGCTGTTGTTGCTATTATTCCTTCGATTTCTGTTGTATATTCATTTCATCATATTCTTCCCAGGGACCTAGGGCCAGATATCGCAACATTACATTTTCCACTGAAGATTTTTGCAAAAAATCAAAAATCAAATAAAACAATCTAAGATCCCCCACGTTTTACATAGATAAAGTCCTTCGTAAGATGTGAGTTCTACTTGTGAGAACAATATTATTAGTAGCAGTAGTAGTAGTAGTAGTATAAGTTCAGTCAATTCAAAATGAATTAGAAGAGAATATTTCCAGGATATTTTTGTTAACCTAATGATCAGTATGTAGACAAAAATATATTTTTACCGACATTTTCCTAATAATTGTTTAGAAGATTATTTCCTTTTCGAACACTTTTGCGCAATATTATTCTCCAACTTGTAATCTCAATACTTCTTCTTCGTCCTTTTCTTTTTCTTTTCTTTGTCTTTTTTTTGTTTTCACATTTTTTTTCATTTTTTTCTCCTTCTTCTTCTTGACAACTAATTTCTTATTTTCTCCTCTTTTCCTGACAAATGACGAGTATTTGCTTTTCCTCATCTGCTTCTTAACACGTCCGCCATCTCTCATAATAGTCGCCATTTTAATAGTGTTGCTACTTGTTTGGCTCCAAACTCATATGTTGAACCCGGGATCAAACAGTGCACGAATACATCAGCACAGTGGACAAATGATATACTTGTCAAAACCAATATTTAACTACTGAAAACATTATTCGGCGCTTCTCCATGCTAAAGAAAATAACAGGAACAGCGTGAAACATATCAGCAAAGAGGAATATTTCACACGGAAATTAAGTTCTTTAGAATGATAATACTAACATAATAATGATAATAAAACGCACATTATTTGCATTATTCGGACTATTGTCCTCATCTTTGTCGCCATATTTATTACAACGTCTCGGCCGTTATACGCTCCAGCCTTCGTCAGGTGGTTGGAATGTCGAACTTAACCCTTTATTTCGCTCACGGGGATAGACTGTTCTAGTTTCGCATGCCATGTTTAATAGATGCCAGTTATTAGTTATCTCCTGTTAATTCCCCTCTCCAAGTTCTCCACTGCCTTAACCAGTTATTGAACTCACACTCTCTGGGTCCTGTCACTGGATCTAACTAATGCCTTTATCCACTGTGCCATGTGTCCTTGAGGACATCTGTGTATGAAGGCAGTGGAGAACTTTCAGAGTACAGCGACCTCTCTTTTTTTTAGGATTGGGCGGACCCTACTAACTTCAGTTATGTTTAATTTACTTTGTGTTTATATTTAGTTTTTTGGGGGTTCATTCCCTCCCCTCTCATTCTATTCATCCATAAATTTTTAAGTATATATTTTATAATCATTTGAATTTTATGGCATGGGGGGCATTTTGTAGGTTCCCCTTGAGAGGATGCGGTATTATGGTGTATGGACGATTGAATGGTGACGGACAAGTTTTAATGGTGAATGTGGATATTGTAATGTGTGAATGGGTCGTGAATCAGATTAGCTAGGTATAAAATAGTTAAAGATGACCAGCCTCAACCCCTCCCCATTTTGACCTTGTACCGCAATTGTATTTTAAATAGAATAAATAATTATTAATATCTAATTAATTAATACACCATTAATATTCTGTTGTGGAGTTATTACGCAGTGGAGGCTTGTATTTGTACTAAGTCGGTCCTAAAATAGGTTCGACGTACAAAACGTTAGGAACTTGATATAATAGGTATTACGCAGAGTAATCTTCTTGTGGTCGCTGACTACTTTCGTATTCGACTAACTGTCGACTACTGTCGTCTGACATCGACTAGTATTTAGTCACCACCCCACGTGGGAATCATGTGGCACAAGGCCGGTTTAACGTGGGATCTCCAAGCCCGTGGGATCTCCAAGCCCGTGGGATCTCCGAGCCCGTGGGCTCGGCCAAAAATATACCCTTTGAACCTGAGCCGAGTTCGAATTCCAGTCAAGTTTATTACGTTAACTTTCCCACAAATACTCTTAGGAAATATATGAATCCATCTATTCTCCCCACCCCTCAACTAGGGATTAAGTAGCAGGGAACACCATGCTCTCTTGCAACTAGAAAACAAAATGAATTCGAAACCAATTTTAAAAGGGTAGACTTTTCCCTAGCTACACCACAGCTGCTATAATTGCAGTACATTTACTGTTATGACCCTAGTGTGTTAGGGGACTAGTGACGCGAAAGTCTAGTAACTCATCGTGATTTCTCAGATTCAAATATTAATTAATATCAATACCTTTCCATGGTAGTGAATGGGCGAATATTTGCTCAGAGATGAAGAGGCTACAGGAGGCAAAAAAGATGCGGCTCTACAGAAGGTTGCTGAGAATATCATGGATGAAACATGTGAACAACTAGGAAGTTTTAAGGAAAAGGGGACGAAAAGAACAATTATACTTAAGATCAGAAAAAGACATTTTAAAATTCTGGGAGACATAATAAGAAAAGCGAGATTAGAGAATCTGACACTCACAAGGATATATTGAAGGCAAGAAAGGAAGCAGCGAGTGGTATATTTATCGTATTTGAGTAAATGGCTTGCAGAATATAAAGAATAGCAAGTGGTCAAACATTGGCAAGAGCTACAAACGAAAAGAAAGTCGTGGAGAGCGATTATCGTCCATGTGCTTAAGGAACAGGGCGCATAAAAGAGCAATTGTGATCATTACGAACAGAACGGAGACGAATTATAAATAAAATTGCTGACATTTATTTCACCAAAGTAAAATAAAATATGACTGTTTATATTTATTTCTTTGTGGATCAATTTTCGTTTGATATTGACGAAATGCCCATAAAATGTTGCCGACTTCACATTCCAAACAAAATTAACTTCCCACGACAGTATCAAATAATTTTATCATCTGACTGTTCAACAGTCTGAAGTGAATTAGTATTTTGATACACCCGATATACATACATATATATATATATATATATATATATATATATATATATATATATATATATATATATATATATATATATATATATATACACAAACATATATATATATGTACCCAAGTAAAGGATTGGTGTATACGCAATAAATTCCAATAACCAAAAACTACTATTCTTAAAAGAGTGCTCAATACAGAGTAGAGAAATATAATTATCAACACCATCACTTGATAAGACACCAGAAGTGTTGAAACAAATTGGCTATTTTTGTAGTGATTTTATAACATATTTATGTTATAACTTTCGAATAAATAATTATATATATATATATATATATATATATATATATATATATATATATATATGGAATGCATATATATATATATATGCGTGTGTGTGTGTGTATGCGTGTAATAAGTGGAAAACACTTTTGTGTGATGTGTTTCGCCATTTTATGATTTCACGAACGAAGATGAAGTTTACTTTGATGTAACTACACATGCGCAGAAAGGAAAAGTGAGACTTAAATTTTGAACTTTCAAATTTTATTTTTAAATATGTGTTCATTTATATAGTCTAGCCAATTTTTTTTAGTTACTTTTTGTTGTTGTTTGTGATTTTATAAGATTTTATTTTTTATGGATATATTATGTTAATGTCTATACTCAAGCGGTATAAAAAAAACCTGGATAGTACAATTTGCAAATAAAAATATATTAAACCAAATTGGTATCTGGAGAAAAATTTGGAAAAAAAAAAAAAAAAAATTAAAAACATCCGAGTAAGCTGAAAAAAATCGCTGTACCAACCTTGATACAGCAACCGCCGTCTGTCAAACTCTCTCCATTAGCAGGGAGGAACCCGGACGAAGTTTTGCCGAAGGTTTCGTTCGGGGAGGTTATGACAGCTCTCGAACCCGCCTAGGCGGGTCGAAGGCTATATTTTTGGCCGGGCCTACGGGCTCGGGTGACCACGTAAAACTCGGCCTTGTGCCACATGCGACCCCTCGTGGGGGGACAGCTAAATATAGCTGAAAAAAATCGCCCAATGTCGTAATTTCTTGTCCCCCTCCCCCCAAGAAAACAATCGAGTAAAATAAAAAAAAAATCAAGTGCTCAATACACTAAGTATAGCTGAGTAGAAAAATTATAATGAGCCAGAAACTACCTATCTATGTTTCATCCAAATAGATCCTCAGGGTAAGCTTAAGACGATATGACGAAGGAACATTGGTAAAAAAAAACACTAAAAACTAAAAATAGCATAAAGCCATACGACGTAAAAACAAGGAAATATTAAAAAAAAAGTTATTCATTTATTCCAGTAACCCTGATTTCTTATATTTTCTTATATCCGTTAAGGATTTTGATGACACGCTTGCACTCATTACGAGCTGAGACAAAGAGACGTCTATATATATATATATATATATATATATATATATATATATATATATAAAGAGAGAGAGGAGAGAGAGATGTCTCTTTGTCTCTGCTCGTAATGAGTGCAAGCGTGTCCTTTCATTCTATCAGCAAATAGTAAATTTGCTTTGTTGAGGACACGCTTGCACTCATTTGTTGATAATATGAAACAAACTATTGCACCTCGCAAGTTTGGTTCTAAAGTTTACTGGAAGCTCTGCACAACAGCAAATCCACACACCCCCCCTCTATTCAATCAATTCGAAGTCCAAACTAAAAATGTTTGAATTTCAGTTATTTTGACACGACTTTCAAAATCTTATAGTTTCTTGATGAAAAACAGTTATATCGACCCTCGCAGAAATACCCTTGGAAATGGCATGAATCCATCTCGTCTCCCCTAGGCAAGGGTTAAATCCCATGGCAAAAAGGGACTCTTTAGCCGTGGTTGACAAACAGGATAGGAGATGGACAATTCTGAATTCCAAAGCGTATGTGGAGGCGAATGGTTGAACTGCAACTAATATCAGATAAATATAGGTTCTGTATGAACCTCAGGTTGGCCCTGATGGTGTTGAGAAAAATACAAATGGAACTGAGCAGATGAGTATGCTCTGGAACGAGAAACAACGTTGCAAATTAGATATCACGCTGACTTACAGTTGCCCTTCAAGCCGAACCAACTGTTTTCAGGATTATTTAGCCTTATGTATCTAGCTTTCCTTTCTGGTTGCAATTAAATCAAAAGAAAAATAGTAGAAATTGTAGAATGGTTATTTTTTGAAAAAAAAATCTAAAGAAAGAGGAATTTAAAATGAAATTCAATTTATTTGTCTTTGTTGCTGTTATCACAACGTTTCGGCCGTTGTGTTGCCCGATCTTCTTCGGGTGTATATCGATCTAGGTAACCTAAAGGCAATTCTGAACTGTACCCTTTATTTTATCTCCAGTGTTAGATTCCTTCTCATTCCACTGTTCATGTCTAGGGATGTCGTCTAGTTCTTATTTTATTTAGTATTGTTTAGTTATTTCTTCAGGCAGCTCGGCATGGTGTAATGGTTAGCAAGCTTGTCTCGCTAGGACAATTACGAGGGAGTTCGATCCTCGGCACTGTGCCACATCTAAGCATCGCTTGGTAAATAGCTGTTTCGTTATTGCTGGCTCGTATTCACTGATTGCAAGCACACAAATCCCGACCCAGGGATTGAACTCACAAACGCTATATCACCAATTCATAAACCAACGTTTTTACTCACTCGGTCACTGTGTTGATAACAACAACAACAAAGATGAGGACAATAGTTTGAATATAAATAGTGTAATTAATAATAATTTATCATCCCGGAAATTCAGACAAAATCGATGTTTTTTTTCATGGGCTTCTGCTTATTTATTCATCAGTTAAATGTGCAATAAATTTCACTGAATTAAAAGAGACAGCTTCAAGTATTTTTCCTAAACAAAATTTCCTCCAATGAAAGTTACGCTATCAATAGTGCATACTATCTTAGTCCCCGTGCTGTATTAATAGACATTGGTTGTAATAGAAAACATTGCTGGAACTTGTTTTCTTTCTACAAGGCACAAGGTAGAGTGTTGCAGAGTAAGGGGTACTCTTTATGGGGATATTTGGGGAAAATACCCTAGACTTGAACCAGTTGAGATTATAGTGACCAAGGAAGCATCCCCTTGAGATCTAGTTCCATAAAGCAGAGGTTCATGAGAAGCTGCTGCCGGAGTGAACCTTATAACGCACCAATGGAATACAAAGGGAATGAGGGTGGTTCACTGCAATGGGTGTAGCATGCTGGGTCGTTAGCCATGAAGATTAGAACTGGTAGAACTTAGGAATATAGTTCGTCTGAGCACTTTCCATGAAAATAGAATTAGAGCAGCAAAATGCTTGTGATGTTTCCATTGTGAGGAAAGAGGTTGCAGGGTGGAAAATAATTCTTCTCCCACAAAGACGCAGAGACGCTTTTGAACTTTGTCAAGACTGTAAAGTAAAGACTGGACAGCTCCTCTCCATATATGGCAACAGTACTTCATTTTCGGCCTTGTAAATGTAGAGAAGAGCAGGAGGGGGTCATGTACATAATGCAGCGATGCAGGGAACCTATCATGTTTCCAACTTCTTTAGCGATAAATCGTATGTACGAGTTTTATTTGAGGTCTGGTTTGAGCTTATGTCCCAATAGGCGTTCAAGGCACGGCGGCTCACACAAGTTACACCCGTTCAACGCGAAATGCGAAAATGCAGGGTTTTTTTAGTGCAGTGATAGAAAATGAGCTGTGGGTGCAAGGTGTGTCGTTTGCCATCTTTTCAGTTTCCTGTTTATGTTCAATTTCTGTGCTCGGAGGGAATCAGAGGCGTTTATTGGCTAACCTTTGTCGAGTTTCTAGCGATGAAAATTAATTTCATTATTTTCTATTATAATTTCGAATTAGCCACAAATGAATCAATCTGTTATATCCTCCAGTCCCTGCTTCTGCATGCTTCTCTACATAACTTCGTAGCAGTGATGCACAGCATCCGATATAAACATTCCCAATCTATTTCCCCTGGGACAAACTTTATCACTAATAATCTTTATTCATGTGTGTCCCTCTTTCTTTACAGGTTATCTTTACCTGACCTTGAAAGATGTCCTTTCTATTCGATAGAGGTGCTGATAATTTTATCACAAAGTGTCTCGACTATGCTTATACTGTAAATCACCGTTGTGTTGTGGTGTGTCAATGACACCAGAATGACAACAGGAAAAAAAAGAGAGGAAGCGTACCCTGCGAAAAACAAACCAAAAATAACGAGAAGGCAGCAAGCAAGACTATTTATCAAGGGTCAGTTGTTGATCTTTCCTTTCACCATTGGATCACAACTTTTCATCGAATACAGGCCACAAATATATACACAGAAAAGAAAGACAATCCGCGTTGTTACAGAGAATCGGGCCAGCCCAATAAAAAACACTCCGAGTTGGTTGTATGTGGTGCTATAAGCACCAAGTGTTGCGTCCTCTTAACACAATGGGCTACTGAGAGAAAACCTTCTACTTAGCATAGGTGGCGCTGTCTATTTGCATGTGAACGATACTGGAAAGGTATTAGCAAATAGTCAGCGTAGGTCTGGGTCTGAGACTGGGAGCTATATAACACCAGTGTTTTTCTCAGTCGGGAGAAGACGCTCTCGACGCGCTGACGTGCGAAAACCAGGCAAGACGTACACACGCGTTTAATTGTAAAATTTAGACTTGAGACATGAAAAACCTTCATTTATCTCGTGAGTGGTACACTCAAAAAAACTGAATGAGATTGCGTGATGACAACATAAAGCAGTTAATATGTGTTAGATAAGATACATTTAATGTGACCAAATGGTTCGCTTTCTGACCATGAGGCTCGGGTTCGAATCATGGGCGATTAGTCAGGAAGTGCCTGAAAAATATACCACATTGACCCAATTCTTGTGAGTGAAATTGGGAATACAGAACTATTTGTGAGCCATTGATGATTGTTCTAGAACGAAGTCTCAAGTCATCTTGGCCGATGGTATGTGCGTACTGGAATTGTTCAGACTTTATCAGAAACTGTAACTAAAGATAGAAACTGTAACTAAAATATAAACTACGGCATAGTTGCAGTATACAAATGTGCCTGATCAGATGTCTGCAACAGGGATTTGGCTATCCACCCTAGTAGACAAGCATACTCGGAAACAAGCTGCCATCCACTACTGCTACATTACTACTATATTCAACGGTATAAATACAGAAAGCAATATCACATACCAGAAAGTCGTTAAAATGGATGAAAATTTTGCTTCTTAATAATGCAGTGAATATACGACATGATGAAAAAAATATGCATAAAAGATGAATAACACAGATCGAGATTTAACAAGTGTACATAATGTACACAAAGTTAATAAAAGTGCTTACGCGGTCTTACTCTCCACTTCTTACTCTCCACTTCTTATGAAGGAAGTCTTACTCTCCACTTCTTATGAAGGAAGTCTTACTCTCCACTTCCTATGAAGGACGTCTTACTCTCCACTTCTTATGAAGGAATTCTTACTCTCCACTTCCTATGAAGGAAGTCTTACTCTCCACTTCCTATGAAGGACGTCTTACTCTCCACTTCGTATGAAGGAAGTCTTACTCTCCACTTCCTATGAAGGAAGTCTTACTCTCCACTTATTATGAAGGAAGTCTTACTCTCCACTTCCTATGAAGGAAGTCTTACTCTCCACTTCTTATGAAGGAAGTCTTACTCTCCACTTCCTATGAAGGAAGTCTTACTCTCCAATTCTCTTCCACAGACGAAACTTTGTAAGCTTATCCATACTTTATCACTATATTCACAGCAAATGTTTAGATGAGAGCTTCATTCTTTTACTTCACCATTTCAGACACTTACACCGTTCTGGGTATGAAGATAAACTACATTCGCGTCCTGAGTAAGACGATAAACTACGTCCAACAGCAAGGCCTCTGATCAGGAGGTTTTGAGGAGCGTAGAAACCACCTCTTAATTGCTGGTGTTCCCAGGTCCAACCTGACCCGGGGTGGTAGTACCTGTTAGGGTCCCATCTATGGGCAAACTGTTAACCCAAAACTGTGGTAAAAACACTATGAAAGTGTAAAAATAGTTTTTACTACCATAAATACTTCGTAAAAATTTATTACCAGCAATAAATTTTTGTAGAAAAAACTATTACCAGCAATATACTTTTGAAGGAAAAATATTACCAGATACAGATTTTTGACAAAAACAAAATATTACCAGCAAAATAAATTTTGTTGGCATTAAATAACCCATTGATGGTGATATGCCGTAAACCAAACCAAACCAAATCAGACTTTTACAATCTGCAACATAAACAATGTTGAATTACTAAGCAGAAACTTCCACCCAGGAAATAGTGAATACTTCTTTGAAGACTACAATCTTAACCTCTTCAAGTCCGTAATCTTCCTGAAATTCCTTCTTTCATTCATATCGTATATCTCATTTGTCATAATCAGTTTAAGGGCAACTCCATACATTGGATGGCCCTCTAGCCATTCGGTGAATTCTTGTATACAAAGGGGAAATAAATCATTCTTTAGTTCAGCCAATCCAGATATTTACTGCGAGGGCACGCTATGTCACTTCCCTGGAGTCAAATCTTCCTCATTTCTTCTTTATACCAAATGTAAGGAGAAAGTTTCTTGTTTTCCAAAAATGGACACTTGCAGAATGCTTCGGTAAAGGCGCTAGAATATTAACGACGTTCAGGTCAAGTCTCAGTTGTTTACTATCATCCTTATCCTCAAACATTTCTTTCGCTCACATGACACACCTCTTACATTATAAGCATTTTGACAGTAATCCTCTACTTTGAGTGGCTCTTGAGCCTTCAGTAAAAATGATATAGATTTGATATACGTTCTAGATTCTCGTCAGTCATAGGCACCTATTACTCTTCTCCTTGGTATCCTGATATCGAAAGACAATGGTGAAAAAATATTATTTCGAAACAATCTATAATGTCTATTACGATTGCTGAATCTGATACCATTTATGGTAGAAATGTTCTAGTCTCTGTCTAATAATTCCCGTACAATCCCTGAAGTTAAGCAACGTCAAGTTTTGTCAGTACCTAGATGGGTGACCGCTTGGGAATAACAGTTGCTGTAAGCTTGGATTTGCAGAGGATGTAATCGGATAACGGAATTATTAATCGGATCTTCGAGTTCGCATTCCCGTTAAGTCCCTTAAATTCCCTTACACGCAAATACTCTTAGGAAAAGTATGAATTCATCTCTCGCCCCCAACTATGGGTTAATTAGTAAGACTTGTATCAATAAACAATGATTATACCCAAAACTAAAATAAAATTACAGAAAAAATATTTAAATTTCGGCATTAAATAACGAATAGAGGTTGATATGCCGCTAAACAAATCCAACAAGCCTATCAATATTGTTAGTAATTCCTAGCGAATCATCTCAACCTATAGAATTCTAACAATATTCATAGAATTATTTTTTCTGTAATAGAATTCTATAGGTTGAGGCAATTCGCCAAGAATTAATATTTTAACTTAGAAAATATGAATCCTGCTGCATATGCAACATCTATATATAACTGGCTTTTAAGTTGCTTATAAAAATTTCTTTTTTCAGTCCAACTCCTAAAACTATGATATCACTTGTAATTGATGAATTATCAATAATGTTGGAACTAAATTCAGCAATGGCAAAAGTAATTCTTGAAGATTTCCCTAATGCAAGAGTTCTGCAGCCTGCCAGTAATAATCTTGAACAGTAATAGTCTTGAACAGTAATAGTCTTGAACAGAGCGTAGGCGATGCTCTAAATGAAATTGCAGGTTTGAATCACTTTCAAATATTTTGTGATCAGTTCATAATCCCAAAGGTCTCCTAAAGGTTTGGGTGCGTCGGGTCTCTATCGTCTGTTGAAAATTGTATCTACACTGTTTATTTTCCATCCGACCGAACTCAATAGGGCGTTCTTACAAAGCTGTGAGCATTTTGCAATAAAAGTAAACAGTTTTAATTCAAAATCTAATATGTTTTTAATCATTTCATCCAAAGCAAGACTGTAATGTCACCAGTACACGGGGGGTACACTGGGCAAAGGTGAGAGAAAAGACTGAGTATAGGGAGGATTGGAAAAAGGACAAAAGATGAACAGGATTCAAGAAGATGGCGATTGACGTTGCATTCAATTTTTTGAAGCTTGTAATTATCAGGGAAACGAGTAAACGTAATGACGTTCCACAGGCTGGAAGTGCGAGAAAATAAACTGTTAGAGTAGAAGTGGTTCTTGCATTCATTTATTTCAACAGTAAACTGGTGAAACGTAGATACCAATCTAGTGATTCACTTAAATTCATGCAGCTGGGGCACCAGGAAAAAAAAGCTCGTCAGAGCAGTTGCCATGAAAATATTCGTAGAAAAGACAGAGGGAAGCCACATCCCGTTGTTGAGAAAGTGGCTGAAGTTGAGATGCCAAGTCAGGATCGATTACTTCACAGATCCTTCTGAGTATTTTGTCAAGAATCTCGATATGAATAGCAGGAGCATGAGACCAGATATGACAGAAGTAGTCGATGCGGGGACGAATGGTAAATTTGTAAATGTGCAAGATGGACTCTGACGTGAAAAAACCTTCTGGTATGACACAGAGAACCAATTTTCCTTGCAGTAGATGCAGCTATTGATTCAATGCAGTTGTTCCACTTCAAGTCACTTGAAAACGTGAGGAAGGCGCAGTGTTTTGCTCTCTAGGATTCTAGCGTCAGACATGCTGATGGCGGGCAGAAAAAAATCTCTACGGTGTTTAAATGAGATCAGTTTTCTTTTGGAGGCGTTAAAATTTACAAGCCATTTCCTGTCCCAGTTAAACACTGATTGGAAGCCCTTAACGAGGGTAGGAGGCAGATTTACTTTATCAGCTCTGACACGTTTGCTATTGACAGAGGAGTAAATGGTAGTGTCATCAGCATAAATATCTACTTAGGAACTGATGACATCAGGAATATCATTGATGAAGATCAGAAACAGCCTAGGATCCAGGATATAGACTTGGGGGACACTCACATCCGTGGGAAAGGAGCTGGAAGTGAGCCCGTTCAAAACGACCTTCATTTTGACAGGAACCATTACTGTACTGTACTGTACTGTACTGATGCGGCATTCACCCTTGGCGGATTGAGCCGGCTTCTTCTTGTTATGAGAAGAAGATTCTTGGGATAAATTACAGAAGTAGGGTACCCAGGCCTACTCGAATAACGTTCTTGCTTGCCGCGGGATTCCCACAGACGCAGAGACAGGAACGACCAAAAGCCACCGGTTACCGATGCAGACGCTCCTTGGATTTTCACCAGAGCCCTTGTTAGCCGGCGTGTGTGTCAGACCTGTCCGCCTTGGGTGGCCCTACCAGGAACGAAGTTCCGGGCGGCATAGCTCTGACACTACCGTTTACATCCCCCCCACCGACTGTGAGGTAAGGGTTGGACTTTGGGGGCTTACAGTACCAGGTGTTCCCAAGCGGTCCCCCATCTAAGTACTGACCTGGCTCTACGATGCTTAACTTCGGTGATCGAACGAGAACCGGTGTTTCAGCGTGATTTGACTGTAAGCAATAGGAACCATTGGATTACATCAAACACTAGTCATGTAATACCGTAGCCCTACAGCTTATGTAGAAGACCAGCATGACAAAAGCTCTCAAAGTCCTTCGAGATATCTATAGCCATAGCTCGAGCTTCGCTGTTATTATCAACAGCTTGATATACATATTCAGTGATGACACATCAGCAGTAGACCTTGCGAAACCAAAGCCATATTGTTTGTCAGAGACTAGGTCGTGAGAGGCAAGATGCTTAACAATTTCAGCATTGATTAAAGCCTCGAATGCTATACCGAAACGTGGTAGGAGATTAATAGAGCGATACAGAGTTCAGAAGGTTCTCCGGGGTTCTTAAAAACAGGAACTACAGAGGAGGACTTCCAACAAGATGGAAAGCAGTAAGAAGCTAGGCATTGTTTATAGAGTTTGGGGAGAACTGGAGTATTCGTCACCTTCGTTTGAGTTGTGGGAGTCTATTTGGGAAATTATACCTCAAACCAGTGACGGTGTTATGCGCGTATCGCTCAGTAGAGACTTAGTTATAGGGAAGAAGAATCAGGTGTGGCGAGTCGAGTGTGGTGTTGGAAGAGGACTGTGAAAAGCATTCAACCTTAATGCAAAAGAGACCAGGACTTCAAAATGATTAAATAAAAGAGGGATCAAAGGATTTGCTCTTATTCAGCACATTCTTACAGAGCCACCAATAATCTCTAGAACCAAACTTCGGAGAGACTACACGATGTTTCATTCAAAACAGTAACTTCGTTTCTTTGATAACACGCTTGCTCTCATTACGAGCAGAGACCAAGTGACGTCTGTTCTAATCAGACATGTTACTCTGGTACAGCCGGAAGAAGTGATTCCTGTGGGCTATAGCGACTGAGCTCTCAGATGAGAACAAAGGAAATGAACTTGGTTTCACTTGGTGTTCCCTTACTGGAGTGAAAGCTTCGATGCCGGCTTTCAACAAAGAGGCAATTTCAGAGGAGCATTTTTGAACAGGATGATTAAAAACTTAATTCCAAGAGACGTCACGAAAGAAATCACGGAATGAATCCCAATCAGTTCGTTGATAACAGAAATATATTCTACTGGTAGGGGGTTCTTGGCTGGTGGGAGAGAGGAAAGAGATGTTTATAGACACTACCGCGTAGCCAGAGCTGCCAAGGGTAAATGTAATATCAGGGATAGACGAAAAGAAAAGCCCAAGAAGAGAAGCGTGCCCATAAGGATTACTGGGGAAGCGCTTTGGGAAATCGACCACTTGCGTGAGAGATTAAGTGATTCAGCAGTTCAGGGTTTGGATGCTAGCGAGCTCAGTGACAGGATGATTCAGTCACCTAGCATGGTAGGCATTAAATCACTCAGTACAAATATATTTGTTAAAGGATGGAAGATGGCCCTGTCTATATTATCAGTCATGAGAAGAAAAGGAAAGGTAGAAAAAGAAGATATATTTGACTGAGTTTAGTAGGAGAGACAGATGGACATGTCAGAATGGTTTCGAGATTCAAGAGAAAGTTCCCTAGCCAGCGGGAGATGTTCGTGGACGTAAACTCCCAGGCCATCCACGTGGACATTAGAGTCCTTACTTAAGAGAGGAAGATAGCCAGGAATCGATATTTGAGAAGAGGGAATTGAAGAATTAAGGTTAGTTTCGCAATAAGTTGTGACGTCAGGAGACTTTTGGAAGAGGTGGGGAACAATTTCACACTGCCGAAATTGGTACGAATGTTAGAGAAAGTAAGGTTGAGAAGTTTAGCTGTTTTGTTGTTTTTTTTGTTGTTGTTGTTGTTTTTCTTTTTTTGTTGGGCTGGTTTAGTTTTTTTTTTGTTTTGTTTTTTTTTTTTTAGTTTTCTTGGTTGCTTATCGTCATGGTGTGCTATTTGGGTAAGTAAAAAGCCTAGGGTAGTAGTAGCAGTCGGTCGTCTAATGTAGCATGAGTGGGCAGGAAACTACCACAGGCGGTGATGGATAGAACACCTTTCCATGTCCGACATGGCACAGCAAGGACACCGATATTATGCGACTGTTGATTTGAGAAGCCTCTCTAGAAGCTGTGCAAGAGTTCGGCCTCCTCACTACCAGTCGGCAGGCAGCAATATTTATATTCAACCGAATAATGTACAACGTTTTATTCCAGAAAGGTTAGGTTTTACTGTTATTGCTGCAAGCTGTTCTGAAGCCTCTCTTGTTTTTCGATGCTTTGAATTATTGCATTCAACGCACAATGACAAAAAAGTAATTTATGCTTCTCAAGAAAAGAATTTCTTGTTTTAAAACGTTGACCAACGCATTGTTTTGATAATGTATGTGGAATCCGTTATAATTTTATATAGAATGGAAACACCATTTTTTCCGAGTTTATTCATTTTTGGACTGCAAAATATTCGTATTTTTACCAAGAGCTTTTCAATTTTTTACAATTTTAGTCTTGAATAAAATCAGATAATATACGTGTTGATTGTGTAATATTCTACTATAAATTATAAAATTCTACTTTGCTTTAGAAGAAAATTAACTGTCTATATTTCTGAGATGAGGTATTATGTACATTATTTACATTATTCGGGCTATTGTCCTCATCTTTGTCGCCATATTTATTACAACGTTTTGGCCTTTCAGTATCTGTCTATATTTCTGAGATGAAGTATTATGTACACTATTTACATTATTCGGACTATTTTCCTCATCTTTGTCGCCATATTTATTACAAAGTTTCGGCCTTTCAGTATCTGTCTATATTTCTGAGACGAGGTATTATGTACATTATTTACATTATTCGGGCCATTTTCCTAATCTTTTTTGCCATATTTATTACATCGTTTCGGCTTTTCAGTATCTGTCTATATTTCTGAGATGAGCTATTATGTACATTATTTACATTATTCGGACTATTGTCCTCATCTTTGTCATCATATTTATTACAACGTTTCGACCGTTCTACGCTCCGGCCTTCTTCACGTGCAGCTGCGGAAAGAAATATAAATGGGTGAAAGGCCGCCCCTTTAAGTTAAGGCTTCAAGAACACCTGCAAGCTGTAACACAAGGGGAAGTGGAAAAATCAAGCGTGGCTGACCACATATTGAGAAAAGGCAGATCACCACCCTCTGTGGGATCACGTTGAGATCATAGACAAAGAACACCATTGGAAAATTCGTAAACTTAAGGAATCAGCACATATACTATGTCACAAAAATCTCCTGAGCCGAGCAAGCACAGAAATGAATACAATATGGGAACCAGTAATAAAGAGTGCCAGACAAAAGCGATAATAACAACAAAATTTGCAATATGAGCTCTGGTAAAAACATGAAATGATAACAGCAAAAATTGCAATATGAGCACTGGTAAAAAAATAGGGGTGAGACATTAGGTTGAAAATACCGAGAAATGACACATGGCACAGTGGATAAAGACGTTGGTTAGATCCAGTGAAAGGACCCAAAGACATTCCAACCACCTGAAGAAGGCCGGAGCGTACAACGGCCGAAATGTTGTAATAAATATGGCGACAAAGATGAGAACAATAGTCCGAATAATGTAAATAGAAGAAAATTATTTTTCTTCATAGAAATTAAATTTACTTCTATAAGAATGACATTGTTTCCTCACTTTATAAATATTAAAGAATAAAAATGGCAGGACGCACTCATTTATGGGAGATATTGTATTATTTATATATATATATATATATATATATATATATATATATATATATATATATGTTATGTAACTTCTTATAAAATTAACGACCAGAACCATGATCTCGGTGCATGTATTCGAAATTAAGGTTTCTGGTAGGCTAATGTTTCCTCCGATACCGTTGTCTGCTCGTACGAACACCTACTCTTACACCATAATATTTTAATATGATTTATTATTATTATTATTATTATTATTATTATTATTATTATTACAAGTAATTTAATTAAAGTGAACTTTTCGAGCAAATTAAAGCCAGATGTTCTTAGATGAATATCTTTGTTTAGCACCCAATTCAAGACGGTTATTGGAGGAAAACATTTAAACTATAGCATTGAATACGCACTTAACTTGGTAAACTGTGTCCAAGAACATGGTAATTGAGTGGCAGTAAGAGTTTTGATGGTACCACCTACAGCAAAACGACAACGGAAAAACAGCTTCAAACTACTAAAATGCTTAAGAGTAAATGGTTTCTGAATTTGGTGACATAGTGGGTTTTAGTCGGGCAGTGTGTACTTATACTTAGTGGAAACGGGAGATAAATAACTGAATTATAATAAATAAAAATAAGATCTTGACTAGAACTTCTCAACCAGGGTCTATATGGACCCCGAATATTCATGTAACATTACTGGGGTCTACAGGAATAAATGCTTTATTATAAGTTATTTCACTAGTGTACATAAATGTTTCATAGAAATTAGTCGTTAACTACAAATTTATTTTCATTAAATTAGTTTTATTTCAAAATAAAGTATATACATTTAATATTTCTATAATATAATTCGTAAACTTATCTATTCGTAAAAAGTAAAATAAGTTTTTTTGTCATCGAATAGTTATGGGGGGGTCTACCAAAAAAACAATAAAAGTAAAAGTGTTCCATGGGTAAAAAAGGTGGCTCTCTGATCTAGGCGATATGTCTAGACATGAGCAGTGGAACAAGAACATTCAACCCTCGTAGATTAAATAAAGGGTTCAGTTCAGAATTACCTGTAGGTTACCCAGATTGATATACACTTGAGGAAGTCCGGAGAGCACAATGTCCCGAATATAAATTGTATAAATTATGATAACATCTCATCTCAAAAATTCAGACAAAAAATCAGGAGGATACAGTGTTGTTCGATAAAAGTGACTCACCTGATTTTTTTTACTAAAATTATTTTTTCGCCTATTGTTTTTGTGGTCAAAATAATTTTTAATCTTACTAATATAAAGACCCCTTCCCGACCACCGAGTAAAAAACTTTACTCACCCTAAGGTATTCTATTGATAATTATAATTTTGGATATGAGATTTAGGGATAAACTCTGTGCAAAAAAAGTAACTCAGACATTGCATTCTAATGATTTAACTGGTAAATTTAAAGAGCTTTTAACAAAATATTGAAAAATATTTTACAATACACTCAGAACAATATTCTAGAGAATTCTAGAACAGCTTAAATTAAATTTAGAGTATTCCAGAATATTCCAGAAAGCCTCATACAGTATAGAAACAGCTTCAAATAGCCACTCAAGTCACTAACCAGATGAAAGGGTACAAACACGCATCAGAACCACTTAAGGCATCTATTATTGCCCTCTCAAAAGAAGGCAAGTCTACGAGAGAAATTGCAGAAATTGCTATAACCTCGCAAGCAACTGTCTCTCGAGTGCTTAGGGCACATAATGATGCCACTCCTGCTCTAAGGAAGGAAACAAGGGGACGAAAGAAAAAGATTGATGATAGAACTGGCAGGGTAATCAAGAGAGAAGTTGCGAAAAATAAGACTATAACTAGCCAAGAAATTGCAGCCAGTCTAAGCGAAGAGCAAGGTTCAGTTCTTTGGGTTGGGAAAAACTTAGTGAAACTTTCTGCTGAGAGTTGGAATACAGACGAAATGGGTGATTCAGGTTGCGACCATGGGCAAGAGGCTGAAAGTCATCACCCACAAGAACGCGCAAACGATTTCGAACTCTATCACGGCTAAAAAGTAATGGAAGTAGTTTAAATAGGAAGATTGTGTAGCGTCAGTTTGTATCATCATCTAGGAATTGAATTAAATCCCTATGCGATTCCGAGTCAAAGTCAGATGGCCCTGGCAAAAAAAAAATTACTCTCAAAATTCCCCGCTTTAAAACAAAGAAATCTATTCCGTGATAACATATCAGTCGTAGCCAAGTGGTAAAAACCGGCTTCAAGTTTTGTAGTTCAACCTTTTTGAATCTGATAAAGATTTAATCAAAACGTTTATATGTGTTAACTTTGTTGTGTCTGTCGATCACTACTTGCTACCAAAACAAAACATAGTATCTGTAAGTAGGTCAGAAAGGTTTTTACTGACATGTTACTTTTTGACTTGTATCTGATAATCCAAACAACTTTTGAAAATCCGACAATCTTGGACGTGCATGAAATACGTCTTTATCTCTTTACGTTTTTATCTCTTTACTTTTTGTGTCGTTTTTCCTTAGAATAAACTTTATTTTTTCACTTCGAGTTTTTTATTGTTTCTTCTTTTCTCTTACTTTCATTCAGACAAAATAAAAGCCTAAATGTATTAGATAAGAGTGTTTTTCAGCGCGCCTGCGTCGCTATCGAATGTAACACAAGGTTAAGGTTTAAAGTGGCTTTATCCACAATATCGTAGAAAAATTGCCAAATACCTCTCGGCACTACTACTTTTAGGGATGCCTCATGTGCCGGTCAATAAATCTAGGTCCCTCTCGTAGGAGAGGTAGACGTGTTATCTAAGAACTATTTTTGCAAGCTACGTTTTCCTTAAGTCGTGAAGTAGTATTGTTAAATACTTATCAGGTTAGTTTAATCCTTCTTCAGTACACGTATGAGTGTGCGCACGCGCGATTAAAATGGCTGTTTTCAAATTCAAAACAGACAAATACCGGTTGCAAAATTAAAATGCGATTAATACATTCTTTTTTTTATGTGGCAGGGGAAGAGTTTCAGATTTCCCTTAAAAATAGATTTTGATTCTCGTATTAACACACAAGTGAACGCGCTTTCTTTGTGAACTACACACAATACGAACCAATGCCATGTCAGTTGGCCACACCGGAAATAGGCGGATACTGCCGACAAAAATAGGCAGACATTAAAATGGCCGTATGCTACTGACATGTTCAATATGGCGGATGATCAGATTCAGTGTCGGTCAATCGGGATAACCGGATATTTCCAGCAATAAGCGGATATTACTGAAATAAGTGAAAGAATTCATTGATTATTGTTCTTTTCTTAACTTTTTATTGGTAACTAGGCTATTATGTTTTATTGGGATAATATCCAAGGGTAATATGCTCTTAAGCTACCCATTCGATTCAGCCGTTTCATGAATGCTGTTTTACATGGGAATAAATTTCAATATACTACACACACACACACACACATATATATATATATATATATATATATATATATATATATATATATATTTACTAATTTAAAAATATGTTTCCATCGCTACACAGGAATTACCATGTTTCCAAAAAAGAAACTAAAAACTTCAAATTCAAATATAAAATTAAATTAAAGTCCCAAGTCCGGTTTCATTTTCAAGGGAATTTTGGATTGCTTATTTTACTAATTAGTAAAACGATAAAATAAAATAGTAAAATAAGTAAAAAGACACTAGAAAGAATTAATTCTGAACTAAGGAAGAATTTAGGAATAAATCAGTGAAAAAAACAAAAAGCAACTATTGACTGATTCCACAACATAAATAATAAACATAATTACCAATTTATACAATTAGGCATAAAAATAAAAAAATTTTACCCATCCATAACAGAAGCCATGCTAGATAAGGCCATCACGTTAGATCAGGAACAAATAAAAATAAACACAAACGAAATCGATATCATTAAACACTGCCGTAAATCACTACTATTCCACAATGAAGACGCATGGATAAAGAAAGAAAGGATGTTTGACACTACAATGGGAAGCTTTGACGGTGTAAGGACATGCGAAATCAGAGGTATATATTTACTATATGAACTAAGCAAAATAATAGATAAAAATGATACAGCACTCTACAGAGACTATAACAAAAAAAAAGCACAGACAAAACTAGAAAAGCAGTAATAAAGATTTTCAAAAATAACGGATTCGACATAGATATAAAATCTAACCTAAACGAAGTAGATTTTCTAGACGTTACCTTCAACCTAAGAAAAGCACATATAAACCATACAGAAACCCCAATGATAAACCACTGTACATACACACATCTTCAAATCACCCGTCTTCAATGACCAAACAGATACCAAAATCGATTAACCGCAGGCTTTCCGACAATTCTTGCAATGAAATGATATTTAACGAAGCTAAGAAAGACTACCAAACAGCCTTAAAAGATGGTGGATTCACGACAACACTCACATACTCACCACAGAGCACAAAAAATGTCATCAGGACGAGAAATATCATATGGTTCAATCCACCGTTCAACAATGTAGGTAAAATATTCATCAAACTCTTAAACAAACACTTCCTGGAATCAAGCACTCTACACAAAATAGTCAACAAAAACACTGTAAAAATAACCTACAGTTACACCGAGAACTGCTATATAACGATAAAAAAACATTACTACGTTACTCAAATATTGACAACCGAGTATAGTAAATAAAATATACAAAATAAAAAATTAAGTAAATAAATAAGAACAAACAAATAAAAATTAATCCAAATAAATAAATGAACAAATTAATAATACGCTCCCGCTAAAATAATCGTTAAAACTAATAATAATAAACATAAATAAGCAAAAACATATAAAAATAATCTATCCAAATAAATAAATAATAATTAAATTATTAACTTTCCCCCGCCAAAATAACAGAATAGACTACGGCAAGCAATCTAAAAATTGGACGAATAAATAGCTTTAACTTCCCAGACCAAAACGAACAATTAAATAATCGACCGAAGCAAATCCTTCAAAATGGTTTTACTACGTTAATAAAACGTCAAAAACCGAAAAGAATAAATAAATATATAAAATGAAAAAATGAAAATGAAAAACAATTAAAATAATTTAACCCAAACAAATAAACAAATAAATAAATAAACAAGTCACTCCCCACAAAATTACCGCCAGAATAGATTACCCACAATGCACCACTGACTCATATATATAAAGAGTCGAGAAAAAAATCTAACACTCGCAGCCTGTCGATTGCGTCTAGCATGAAACAGCCTGTCGCCTCTGATTGTTGACTTCAATGTTCATTTTTATATTTATATTTTCATACGCTCGATCATAATTATTCCTAAGTGTTTACCATGGTTATTCCTAAGTGTTTACCATAATTATTCTTAAGACTTGCTGGAGTTAGCTGGACAATCCATGAGCAAATTGAAGATTTAGGTAGAATATCATGAATGGTTGTTCTTTCAATGAAGCCGCTCAGCCTTGAGACTTACGTTCAATAAAACGTATACAGACTAACTACCGCTAAAGAGGCTGGGAAAATGGTCAGTTGAACTAATCTTACTTTGTCCTATATGTTAATTTAGGCATCTTCATACAGCATAAAGCATTTGTTTTGTGACACTGGATA